>QXVZ01028470.1:0-13718 GCA_008931825.1 Phallusia fumigata
TCACTTGCTCAAATGCAGCTTGATGTGTTCCTTTGACATAAGGACCACTTTCTTTTTGTCCATGTAACAAAAAATCATAAACTAAAAACCTCATTGACAGTGGTGAGAAGGGGCACATCAGTTATTAAAACAAAATTGATGAGTTGGATTTATTTTGTTTGGTTGCAAGTTGCAACACAATTGCACGTATCGATCACCAGGCTGGATTTACCTGTTCAATGCTAGGTCATAAAACCTTTATCCTGTTGCAACAATTAAGATTTATGCAAGTTTGAGTTAAGAACGTGACATTATCATGGCAATTAACTGTGGTACTCCAAACTATAAGCAAAACAAACGTATGACTGTTACACAAAATTACCTTCATCTGAGTGTTCCCCACTGAAATCTGGATCAACTCTAATCATGCTTTGCCAATTTAGAAATGTTCGATAATTTATTTATGCTGCTACAAAAACTGGATTAGTTAATTCAGACACCATAACCAATTAGTCTGCACCTGACTTTTTACGTTCTAGTTTAGTCCCGTTAAAAACTAAAAATTAAAAAATAAGATTGAAAATTAAGTTCACCATGTCGCTCTCTTTGCTAATAAATATGCTGTAAGAGAATTATTTAGCCCAGCGCAAAATTGAAATAAAACAAGATTACTGCAAACATAGTTATCAGTTTTGCCTGGTCCAAAAATAAGGTGAATCGAAAACGTCAAACTCAAAAAGTTGCAAGCTAGATAATGCATTACTGAAACAAAAAACCTTTGATACAAATTTGACTTTTAATTTGATACAGTTGCAAAAAGGATGGCAGTACGGTACGGTGGTATGGTATGTTACGCAGCAAAAAAAGGCACGGTACGGTGGTACGGTATGCCCTTCATAACGAGGTGCTTGGTACGCACAGCTCAATACGTACCGTACCGTATATCCTTGCTAAACCCATTGAAAGATGGTCACAAATGATTTTTTTGTTTTGTGACCACTGTCTAGAAAGAAAAAGAGCAACAAGTCATAGCCTTGACAGACAGATAACAAATTTAAGGTTCAAACTGAAACCAGTTAATTTTAACTATAGCTTAACCATGCAATTCTTAACTCACATCTAGCATCAGCCCCATATACACTTTATGCCACATCCACCAGACAGACTCACTGCCCACAAATCCGTGATTGCGAGTTTATTGGTTCTGTTGCAATAAACTATATTGTAAACCACTTTAAAGTCAACCACTTTATTATGTTCCCACTGTTGTTTTAAACTTTTAGGATGAAATAACATCATTGTTAAATGCCTCATGTATGATTTGCATTAAATCAAGGGTTGTTGGTTGTCAGATATGCAAACACATGGAGCCAGACAGAGAAAGAACCTGTTTGCTCTGTGAACACTAAAAAACCAGGCAAACAATCATAAACTGTATATGAGGGGGGAATAACACCTTAATGCGTTTTGCAGCAATGTGTTTTAAGTTTTTAAATCTGCTTGCACAGTACAGTACGGTACGCAACACAAATCATCAACTGTACTGTAACCGGGTAGGTGGCACGCACAACCCATTCCGTCAGAGGGTGAGTTTGGCGCACTGTGGGAAACAGGACTGGGGTTGATAGGAACACCAATGTTAAGGTAAACGGTTCGAAATGAAAACTGCTCAGTTATGGTGCAGCCATCAATCCCCCACGATGACTTTGTTTGCAAAACTCGGACACACGCGTTAGTTACTTTCAACCAGTTAAAAATTTTATTTCACTCTAAACAAAAATGTATGTACGCTAACATCTTTAAAAAGGATATGCAGAGGTAGTACCCCATAAAATTACGTGAGGAAACGAAACAATGCTCTGCTGCACGATGATGTTGTTACGTATCTTGCTACATTTGTTCGTCTGTGTTGTATCCCAAAAGAAAGCGTGATCCAAACGTTATTTTTTCGAATGAGAGGCTCATCCAGTTTAAGTTCAGCCTTATTGAACACTCATATTAAGTTTTTTCTAGGAATAGACGTCTGGGCTATATCCCGTAGAGTTAAAATTACCTTTCACTGCAAACCACCTTGCAGTCAAGCGTGGCAAAAACTTGTATTGACATAATTTTAAATTATAACAAAAATAAAAAACTACAGTTACGGCGAAAATGGATCTTTAACAATTAATACAGATTGTAAACAATCACCAAATGTTTCCAAATAAGAGGAAAATGCAAATTTATGATTACAACTGTTGTCAGCATAACTGGGTTGCCAACTCTGTTCTGCTACAAAAAAGACATAAAACGTATTTATTTACGCTATACTTGTTTTGGTTCTTCGTAAGCTCAGTTGATAGGCGAAGGTATTGCCTTTCCTAATGTCCAACGGCACCTACTTTCCTCTCCATAATTTTTTTGGGTAGTTATATTCATATTTTGTAACATTAGTTACGATTTTCTGCTTTTCCGAAAGTGAGCCATTTTAAAATGGAGAATTGAGTTTTTCATAAAATACGGCTAATTTTACACCCTGGTGTGCGATCTGCAGCTCTGTGCTTCTGGTATAGTGCAGTAAACGCTTTTGCAATCACATTTTGAAAGCAGAAAAATTAACTACCGCAGTCTACAAGATTTCAAAAGGACGAATAGTGTCATTTCAAACAAACCTTAATAAAGGACAAGGACAATAAAGCTGAATAAAGGATTGTCCTTTGAAAAAAGGACGGTTGACAAACTGAGACGAAGTGTGTTTACGCGTACGTTTGTTTTTAAGATCTATATGAAAGTTACTATCTCAAGTTGTACCGCCAACAGCGCGTGACGTGTATAAATAAATCAACATTTACCGAAATGCACAAGAACTGCTTGTTTTACTAACGCAGGATCTGTACAATTCCAAATCAAAAACCCAAAAGTACGCGACGGATTTGTTTAGAGTGGTTTAGAACATTTTTTTACGATAACAAATGCCAAAAAGGATTTTGCGGGAGACCCATGCTCTGCCCCTAACGGCTTCGAAAGCATTTGTTTATACTAAACCTATTAAAATAAATTTTTGGTGCTGCAAATTTACTTAACGATACATTGGCGTTTTCGACGTTTGAGTCCGTTTCATTTTTGTATGACAGTTTTCTCTTCAGATTTAGAACAGAACTTTTCCACCAGCCTTTCGTTTGATGAGATTCTCCCCTGCGTTTGTAAAACGATTGTCTTGGACATTCAACACTTTGATGTTGTGAACACATCGGCCCAATGACTCGGCACTTTCGTCTGTCAGTGCGTTCCAAGCCAGATCAAGAAGTTCCAGCTTGACAAAAATAATCATATGACCCAAGTTTTTACCTCTTTAACAGTTACGCAAAATCTATGAAGTAATATGGTTTGGTGACAAAAAATTTGGAATGATGTCATAAGCTAAAGAAGGGAAATCAACTCGTATTAGGATTTGATAATTAGACATTGAAACTACATAGCGATTATTTTATGATCGACTGTTATAAGTGGCCTTTAACGCTGGCAATGGGAAAGTATGCTCGGAAAATCTAAATTGTGATCGCAGATGTCGCTGTAACGGAGACGAAATTTTCCTAAATATTATAACCATCGGGCGAACAGATACAAAACAATTTAAGAGCTGCTTTAGTCAAAATTTCTCCTTCAAAGTGCGTGTGACGTCACACTTTTGCATCTATTGCGTCACATAGACGAAGCAAATTAAATACTTTTTTGTGGTCGAAGCAACATTACCCTATACAATGTAAAATATAATTTTCTTACAGGTTTTTTAAGTTCAAATACAGAACTGCAGAGTAGTCTGACTTCTTCACTTCCGAGCAGACACATCCGAAGCAGAAGCTCTTCAATGTTGTGAAGGCAACAAGCCAGTGAAGCTGCTCCAGAAAAGCCGATTTGGTTCCGGGAGAGATCCAGTTTTTTCATCTGATGTTAAAGCAAATATAAAAGTCGTATCTTCTCGAAACAAATGCTTTCACCTCAGCATTTCCGTGGCTGGCACTCTACCACTCTATGAACTATACAGGTTCAGAGATATCATTAGCCGGAAAACGTATATCAAGCACCTTGATTGCGTAATTCCTGTACTTCGCACTTATAAGGTACAGGACTATAGGTGAATCTAGAATTCCGACTCGTGTACTTAGGTAGGAACAAATTTTAACTGCCGTGTTTTAACAAGATATGTTCTAAGTGTAACACCAAGCAATCACGATGCATAAAACCCATTAAGTTGTGCCCATTGTCTTAACATACCTTTGGCTACACGCACGCGTTCATAGCACGTAAAATGCTGCGCCTCTAGTGGTGGTGTGATATTATCGCACGCAAAATGGGTTTAGTGCAAGAAAAAAGATTTTCACAGTTTTAAATGTCTAATAACATAAAGCTACAAACATGTAGTTGTAATTTTGGCCCAACTACTTTTTTCAAACAGAATTCTACCTATTTTTAAAAAGAAGCAACGTATTTATATAAATGTTTACAAAATTTGCTGTCGTATAATCTAACATATTTACGAAACTACACTGCCCATTCGCGTTTACTTGCTCCACAAGTTAGAGGTTTTTGTCCTAGTAATGTCATGAGTGACTCTTGCTTAAAACGCAAAGACAGCGGCCATACTTCATGTGTTTTAAGACCAAGACATGTAAAGAAATTTTTGCTTACCGTTGGCAAGCATTACGCAAAATTAACCACTCTTTGAAACCGAAGTACAGTTATGGATTGTGTCGCACACTTCGAAATTTTGTCACAATTGGCGATTGTGCATTAAAAACATCAACCAGTGCCACGAAAAGCGATTTTTGAGACTTTTGTCTACGGTTTATTTAGAGTATAAAATTTCTTACAGGTGTTTTTAGTTCCAGTACAGAATCACTAAGCATACTGACTCCTTCGCATCCGATCTTACATCCACTTAACAGCAGCTCTTCAAAGTCGCGAAGGCAACGAGCCAGTGAAGCTGCCCCGGGTGAGCCGATCGTGTTGCCGGAAAGATCGAGCCTCTTCAGCTGATGTTGATGCAAAATAACACATGTGAAGTCGCAACCATTAAAATAAATAAAATGACGCATATTAATGCAAAATAAAGTAAGTTTTTGCAAATGACTGGTAAACATTAGGGGTTTGGGCAGCAACTGTACACAAGTCCCCTATACACATTTTTTTGTCCCCCCGGGACAGTACCATTGACATAAAACATCTCGTCAGTTTTGCTTGTAGTAAACCCGCCAAGATGACCAAAGCGTTAGTGAAATTTCCTAAAATTCGTGAAGTAATGATGGTAGCGTGTGCTTTCGTTTGACGACCTTGCTCTACATCAGTGAAATATTATTAGTTGCACTAGATTAAAGCCACAACTTCAAATTTCAATTAAAAAAATATATTATTTTGTATTATTTTGTGGAGTTACAGCTTGATAGTTTTAACGAGTAACATGAAACTAGTCTGAAAGGTTTAGGTGGGAAGCTGCGCCTCCAGCGGTGGGTGTGGCATAATTTTAGGTAATTATAGCCTTGTTGAAGATATGGTAAACTTTGACAGTGTTAATTATTAAATAATCTTTGGAGCATTAAGCTATTTGCATGTAGATGCAAGTTTGAACCAATTTTTTCCATTTTTATTACCACGTTTAAGTAAATAACAATGTTGTTGGCAAATATATTTAGGGATGTAGCGTTTGTTTAAAAGACGTTTAATCCAAAAGAAAGAATGTTTCCGAAACAAATTTTAACTTAAACTTGTCATCATAGGAAAGTTATTTTTGTCATTTATTTTCCAATTGTGTTAGAAACTTCAACAAAAATTTGCAACGTAAATACGCATTCAATGTTACATTCAAATATTTTTCCATGGTCCCTGGAACATTTTGAATGTTTGCATGTAAAAATACATAATCTTACCGGATTTTTTTGTGGGAGTGCAGAATTGCAAAGTAGTCTGACACCATCGCCTTCGATCTTACATCCACTCAAAAGCAAAAACTCTTCAACGTTGTGAAGGCAACGAGCCAGTGAAGCCGCTCCCCGATTACCTATCTCGTTGCCGGAGAGGTCGAGTTTCTTCAGCTGATGAAAAAACCACACACCAAATGTTACAACCAATGCTGTTTGAAAAAACAATTGATTTTAACAATGCCTGGTTACATTAAATATTTATTTGCAAATTTACTACAGCTAACTTTGGTTAATCCAGATTCGATTGGACCGACAAATGAATCTTTGGGCAACTTTCGGGTTTGCCCGAAGATGTTTGTATCAGGCCTGACGATATCTAGACAGTGGTTGATCAGAAAAATCAACCTAATTGGACACTTTGTCGACCCAACGGTGATGGAAGTGTTTTGAGGTAAAACAAATTTTGTTATAGAGTATACACACTAAATGCTCAAAAACATTGGGCAACTAACATGACAATTGACTGTTAGATTATACGCATAATTGCGGTTTGTCAGCCAAGTATTATGATGTTGTGGACTATATAGAGACCAATGCAACAAACCAAGTATCTAACAGTAAGTAGTTGTTATGATTAAATATGAAACTGCAACATGGTTTAGTGTAGCAATGTACCGTTGTAAAGCAGAAAATCCGAATACGAGATTAGAAATGGTTTCTGTGATGGGATTTTGTTTGCAAGTAAAAACAAACTTCTTACAGGTTTTTGTAGTTTAAGTACAGAACAGCAGAGTAGTCGAACTCCTTCGCTTCTGATCTTGCAACCACTCAGCAGCAGGTCTTCAACGTTGTGGAGGCAACGAGCCAGTAAAGCCGCCCCCGGGTTACCGATCTCGTTGCCGGAGAGGTCGATTATTTTCAGCTGATGAAAATGCAAAACAACACATTCGAAGTCGTTACAAATTCAGCGCGAAAATAAAAAGAGAATGACACTTTTTGACTATCCCCGACAATTCCGCGCACTTTTGTTTACATTTAAACTGGGTTAAATATTTAAAACTGAAATATAGTTGGAAGTGTAAAGTTTAGTATTTACTACGTACAAGTTCTCTGGCAGTTACGTGTTTGGTTAAGCTACTCTAAGTCCGTACCCTGCTTTCCCAAGTAAATTTTATTTTGTTAAAGCTAAAGCACCAGAAGCTTTATGTTGATGAGTCAATCGTTTCGTTGTGTGCAACACTAACAAGGAACGTAATGAAGTTTGTATCAAACATATCTACAGTGGCCAGAGACTTTGCTATTTAGCGCCCAGTGACGTCAGACGATGGTGTTATGTGTCACAATGTTTTGCAAACATGAAAAAGTGCCAGATGCTTTAGCCGGAAATCATTTTCTTTGTAACCGTTATCAAATTAAAGGGATGTTAACAATAAAACTTCTGTTTAAGACATTTCGCCGTCAAGTTTTTGCGCCACTCAGTCCATAAATTTACTTTTACAGTTGAACTAGATTAAATATTATGCCCAAGTAAGCGCTGTAGACATGTTTTAGGCTGGATTTTGTTTACATGCAAAATTAGGATTTCTTACAGGTTTTTGAAGTTGCAGCACAGAGTCGCAGATAAGTGTGATTCCTTCGCTGCCGATCTGACAAAAGCTTAGCAGCAGCTCTTCAATGTTGTGAAGGCAACGAGTCAGTGAAGCTGCCGCCGAATTGTCAATCTTGTTTCCCCCGAGGTCGAGTCTCTTCAGCTGATCCAAACCACACATTGTAAGGTGGTAACAAATGCCGCGTAAAAAAGTAGACAGTATGCCGTATTTCAGCTATCTCCGGTAACCTCGCTATTTGTGCATATGTCTGCATAGCGACACTGGTTCAAAAACGCGAACCCAAATGTTGGTCTGGGCGTATTTGGTTTAACTGAAAGTTAAAGCATCACATTTCAGCTTTATGTAGATCCGATGTGCTGTTAAAAAAGCCAAATACGTTAACCACCGGTTTGTTGCACATAGCACTTTGCAACAGGAAATCCTACAAGGTATGTATCTATTATATGCAGGTTAATGTCAACTTTAAATCAGATGCCTTTACAGTGTGTATTTAACGTGTTCATACGAAGGCAAAATTATGGCGTTTCTACAGGAACTGATATATAGTGACGTCAGACGTGTGATGCGTCACAACCGGTTGTATATCAGAAACAGGAGCAAGTAGCAAATACGTCCTGTTGTTATTTACCACGAGATATTTCTAGCAAAAAATATGTCGCATTTGCAGCGGTTTCACGTGTTCTTAATTTGACAAAGATAAATGCTTTTAGGTTGAAAGTTTCGACAATCTTCAAATGCAAAATTAAAATAAAGCGCTTCACTAAAGAAGTTTGTATTTTAGCGATTCGGTTTCTATTGCTAAAAAGTACAAAACAGGTCGACTAAAGAAAAATCCATTTTTGAAACAAATTTTCGTCATCACACTGTCGATTAGAACGTCAAAACAATATTAGTTTTCGTTATTGTGACGTCATTTGGGCGTCACCGGACAAAAAAGACCCGTCATACCATGCATGGTACCAGCCCAAAGTGTAAACTCATTGGCGTGTCGGTACTTAAAGATGGCGAATCCACAATAACAAATTATCACAAAAAATGCTCCGGTACGAGTTATTTCTGTTTTGAATTTTTCAGACGAAGTACAGAATTCAAATAAGTTTTTCTTACAGGTTTTTCCAGTCGAATTACAGAATCGCAGAGTGCACTGAGACCTGCGCCTTCGATCTTGCATCGTCTCAGCAGCAACTCTTGAATGTTGTGGACGCAACGAGCCAGTGAAGTTGCCACGGGATTGCCGATCCCGTTGTTGAAAAGCGCGAATCTCTTTAGCTAGTTCAAATGGAAAAGAACAGGTGTGAAGTCAAATGCACAAATTAAAAATAAACAACAAATGGTACATTATCTATCCCCGGTAATTCCGCAGTGCTTATATATTTGCTCAACGTTTTGCAGCAGAGCTTTTAAAAGCCTTAAAGCAGGCCTTATAGAAATAGTAAGTGGGCCCTTATTTGAGAAAGCTACAAAAATGTTTTGCAGTGCAACGCAACACTTCAAATGGAAAAAATGTCACTAATGGAATGTTCTTTAAAAAAGGGTGCTGCAATTTTTCCACTGTTTACCATTTCTAGATTCACGATTCGGCGAAATTACTGTACAACCATTAGTTTGTGAGTTCAGCGAGATTAATTTTTTTGTCATATTTGGTCGCAAATATGATGATTGGATATTGGATTAAGAATGGAAAATTGTAACTTTCTGCCCCATTTAGATGCGTCATTATTTTTTGCCTTTCTGGACATATTTTTCATATCAATCTTCAAGATTAAAGTTAACTCAAACCAGCTTGTTAAATTGTTCACTTTAGTTAAGTTAAGTTTGTGACAGAACATGTTGTATGACTTTATGACTTTAAAAATGCTTTTCCGCGGACAAATAATGCAATCAAACCCTTAAATACCAGGTTAGCTCTGTGTTGCAGCACGAAGAAAAGATTCTCGAAATCAACGAGAAGGAAAGACGAGTTGTTGAGGATAAGCTCATCAGGAAGTAGGGAGGCCACAGACGAACCAATATCACGATCATTTGACTCATGAGCCCAGCTGCAAACTCGCTTCATTTCTTCTTCGCTTAGATTTGTGTTCAAAATAAGGCGTTCGGAAAGCAAGGACTTTTTGAGCGACCAATCTTTAGAGGAACTGGTAGAGACAAGGGTTTCAAGTTCATTGAACACAGTGGGATTGCAAATTCCGAAAGCAAATTTGGAAACAACTTCCCATCTATCTTTGGTTATTCTCTTATATTGCTGTTTGAATTCCGCCAAGGGCATGATCATCATCAGATAGAAAGAAGCGAAAAACTCTTGCCAGATGAGGTGAGAGAAATATCGAAGTTTGTGTCCATCCAATATCGTCAAATTGAGATTCACCTGCTTTGTAACTGATGTATTGAGAAACGCTTCGGCTGTAAAAGGTTGGATTCCGGCTTTTTTGAAGTCCTTTGCACCAAACACCATCTTTTTGTTGAGAAAGCCATCCCAAGCCATTCTGGCTAGTTTGTCCAACTCGCACTCTTGGCCCTTTAGATGATCGGTCGTTACGTATTGACAACAATTGTAAGCAAGAACTTGTGTGAGTGAAACAAACTGAATATCTCCATCGTAATTCATCAGATAGTTGAGTGTCAATATGAAATTGACAGGAACATAACAGTATGCAAATACATTGGGGTTTTCGACAAGTTTTTGTTGTATAAGATCGTATTTGTTTCCACATATCTGACGCCCGAGTTCATTTTGTGATCTGGGGCTTAAACCAAGTATCTGAACTATAAACTTAGGTCTGTACGAAGGATTAAGCTTGTACAGTTGAGCTGGTCGTGATGTGAATATCTTTCGAGCACGCGGAAGCAAGTATCCTCCAGCTAAATGCTTCAGATAGCTCTCCGCACTATTTTTTGATTGCAGTATAGGCGTGGCAACTAAATTTGAAAACGATCTAAATGCAGCTTCATCCAAACCATCGAAAATCAGAAGAACATCAGGATCCATGCAAATGACAGCAAGTATACTGGTTGCCTCGGCAGGTGTGCAGTTCCAATCCGTTATCATGGTGGAAATAAGAAACTGAAGGAGTGTCATCTTTCCGGTAAATGCGACCAATCTGATAACAATGTAAAAGACAAAGGATACCTTTCCACACAACTGTCCATTCAAAGCTTGCAGAGCCCACTTTTTAGCTGAGGTTGTTTTTCCTATCCCCGCTTGTCCCACCACACCTACCACGTTTCCGTGTTTTTCGATGTAGTTTTGTTTAGCTTGCATTTTATTTGCTCCAAATTTTCTCTCCGCCTCTTGTTGTGCAGTTTGTTTTGCACGAGCGAACAAGTCTTCACCGGTGATGTCGCTTTCTGGTCTTTCGTAAAGTTTTTCAATTTCATCTCTACGGTGATAATGTCCATCTGCTTGAAACTCGTCGTCAATTTGTTTTGGTTTGCTGACTATGGAAAGATGGACGGGTGTTAAAGGTCGGTCGGAAAACTCAGCAAGTGACGATTCTTCGCTGACTAAGGCTTCGACTTTTTCTACGAGCAAAGACTTTAGCTGTTCACCTAAAAGAAAAAAAACACGCTTTAGGTAACTAAAACCTCAAGCGAGTTTTCAAGTTAAAGTTAAACAGCCATATTGCCACACGCACAATGCTTACATTTTTCATTTCCAGTGGGTTGTGTTGTTTGCTGATGTAGATTTGATGTAGTATGGCTTACAGTAGATTGACTTGCCACTGTCCCTGGTTGTGCTGTAATAGGACGAAGGCCTTTTGGTTCCGTATCCAATGATGAAGTCAACTGGTTATGCCTTGTTTGTGGTTGGTGCGATGCGGACGGGCTTTCATCAACTGACTTTGGCGACGTTTCTTCATCCAAAGCAACTGGTACGTGTTGCTGTGTTAAAGAGTGAGGCGGTTCGTATATGTGCTGAACCGTTTGTTGTTGCTGTATAGAGTAGTAATGATGGTGTCGATGAAGTTCAACTGGTGCGTTGAACACTGGTCCAGTTGTGTGTGTGATTCTGTCTCCAAACTGAGGCGCTTGTGTCCCATCCTGCAAAACAAAAAAACAGTTTTAAACCTAAACAAACTTGAACTAATTTTGAAGTCTTACAATGTTTACAACTGCATTCTCTTGATTGATTGGACACATCTGATTTGGACTCGGTTGAGGAATTACATCACCCGATTCTTGGGGTCGGTTGGGTTGAGGGACAACATCTCCCGATTTAGGCGAGTTAAATCCGTTTTGTGCCATCGTTATCAGTCGAATTNTTTACATGCAAAATTAGGATTTCTTACAGGTTTTTGAAGTTGCAGCACAGAGTCGCAGATAAGTGTGATTCCTTCGCTGCCGATCTGACAAAAGCTTAGCAGCAGCTCTTCAATGTTGTGAAGGCAACGAGTCAGTGAAGCTGCCGCCGAATTGTCAATCTTGTTTCCCCCGAGGTCGAGTCTCTTCAGCTGATGCAAACCACACATGTAAGGTGGTAACAAATGCCGCGTAAAAAAATAGACAGTATGCCGTATTTCAGCTATCTCCGGTAATCTCGCTATTTGTGCATATGTCTGCATAGCGACACTGGTTCAAAAACGCGAATGCAAATGTACGTCTGGGTGTATTTGGTTTAACTGAAAGCTAAAGCATCACATTTCAGCTTTATGCAGATCCGATGTGCTGTTAATAAAGCCAAATACGTTAACCATCGGTTTGTTGTACATAGCACTTCGCAACAGGAAATCCTATAAGGTATGTATCTATTACATGTAGGTTAATGGCAACTTTAAATCAGATGCCTTTACAGTGTGTATTTAACGTGTTAATACGAAGGCAAAATTATGGCATTTCTACAGGAACTGATATATAGTGACGTCAGACGTGTGATGCGTCACAACCGGTTGTATATCAGAAACAGGAGCAAGTAGCAAATACGTCCTGTTGTTATTTACCACGAGATATTTCTAGCAAAAAATATGTCGCTTTTGCAGCGGATTCACGTGTTCTTAATTTGACAAAGCTAAATGCTTTTAGGTTGAACAAAAAAGACCCGTCATACCATATGCATGGTACCAGCCCGAAGTATACACTAATTGGCGTGCCTCTCCTTAAAGATGGCGAATCCACAATAACAAATTATCACAAAAAATGCTCCGGTACGAGTTATTTTTGTTTTGAATTTTTCAGACGAAGTACAGAATTTAAATAAGTTTTTCTTACAGGTTTTTCCAGTCGAATTACAGAATCGCAGAGTGCACTGAGACCTTCGCCTTCGATCTTGCATCGTCTCAGCAGCAGCTCTTGAATGTTGTGGACGCAACGAGCCAGTGAAGTTGCCACGGGATTGCCGATCCCGTTGTTGAAAAGCGCGAATCTCTTTAGCTAGTTTAAACGGAAAAGAACAAGTGTGAAGTCAAATGCACAAGTTAAAAATAAACAACAAATGGTATTTTATCTATCCCCGGTAATTCCGCTGTGCTTATATATTTGCTCAACGTTTTGCAGCAGAGCTTTAAAAAGTCTTATAGCAGGCCCTAGTAAGTGGGCCCTTGTTTAAGAAAGCAACAAAAATGTTTTGCAGTGCAACGCAACACTTCGAATGGAAAAAATCACTAATGGAATGTTCTTTAAAAAAGGGTACTGCAATTTTTTCACTGTTTACCATTTCTAGATTCACAATTCGGCGCAATTACTGTACAACCATTAGTTTGTGAGTTCAGCGAGATTAATTTTTTAGTCTTATTTGGTCGCAAATATGATGATTGGATATTGGATTAAGAATGGAAAACTGTAACTTTCTGTCCCATTTAGATCCGTCATTATTTTTTGCCTTTCTAGACTTATTTATCACATCAATCTTCAAGATTAAAGTTAACTCAAACCAGCTTGTTATTGTTCACTTTAGTTAAGTTAAGTTTGTGACAGAACGTGTCGTATGACTTTATGACTTTAAAAATGCTTTTCCGTGGACAAATAATACAATCAAACCCTTAAAAATACCAGGTTAGCTCTGTGTTGCAGCACGAAGAAAAGATTCTCGAAATCAACGAGAAGGAAAGACGAGTTGTTAAGGATAAGCTCATCAGGAAGTAGGGAGGCCACAGACGAACCAATATCACGATCATTTGACTCATGAGCCCAGCTGCAAACTCGCTTTATTTCTTCTTCGCTTAGATTTGAGTTCAAAATAAGGCGTTCGGTAAGCAAGGACTTTTTGAGAGACCAATCTTTAGAGGAACTGGTAGAGACA
>QXVZ01028473.1:0-22953 GCA_008931825.1 Phallusia fumigata
AGATTGTGCAACCCCAGTGCCCCCAGGACCCTTTGTCTGTCCGCCTGATGACGTACTCACCTAGTAAGTCCTAAAAGCCTTGACACAGCTTTTTATTACGCAGGCACAAAACAAAATATCCATTTATTTGACGAAGCAACAGCGGTTGGTCGTTTTGATGGGTAGTTATTTATAGCACTTGTATAAGCTAATGGAACCAACGTTACTGCTGTAGGAAGGTTCCAAACGGTATAAAATCATGAAAAAGATGAAGATTAAGGATTCGAAATCTGCATTAAATTAAATGTGCTTTTGTTACAGCGCAGCGGTCTGTTCCGTCTTCAACACAACTGTATCTTCTGTATTCACCGACTGTGTGGGCAGAGTCGATATCGATGCTGCATATGCTGACTGCATATACGATGTTTGTGCCACTGGTGGCGACGACTCCATTGTCCACTCTGTAAGTAACTTAATTTTGATAATATTGGATCCGGTCGTTTTTTCTAAATGGCTTTGCAAGATGCAAATGACTTCGGGCTTGCAATTCCGTTTATGAGCTGCGTCGTGGCGGTAAAAAAACATGAACACAAACTAGTATTCCGATCAACAAAGTATAAATTAGTTTTTTTGAGGTTTGGTTACGTACATGAAATCTTTTCATTAAATGTTTGGCCTTTTCCTCAAAAATTAAAACTATAAACTTTTCGTTTCAGATATTTACGCGTGTCTTAGAAGAGTGCCGGGACGCGGGAGTTCCCCTGTGCGGTGCAACGGCCGAGATGGGAATGGTGGAACCTGAGTGTCCCGAAAACTCTCACTTCGAGGTCTGTGCATCAGGATGCCCGGACACATGCGCGAGTCCCTTCGCCTCGACCGCGTAAGTGAACAAACCTTGTGCAGACAGTCTCGACTGTTGGATTGATGTTAAGGTTATAAACATCAACCAAACAGTTGTTTCGTTTGTTGCAAATATTCGCTTCTCGTAAAATAAACTTTGATCCCTGTACTGATCTATATTACAGTGTTTAGAAAAATTAATACTGCTACAAATTTAACCCAAGACTCTTTTCATATCAAGGTGTGAAGAACCAGTAATAGACAGTTGTGTTTGTAACCTCGGATACTTGTGGGAGAACGGAGCTTGTGTGCGACAGGAATCGTGTGGTTGCTATCCTGACGATCGCCCCTTCGTCCCACAAGGTTTGTACGAATATTTATCAACCAGACAACGAAAAAAACAGCGCGTTATAGTATCGTTAAAAAATTTGTCATCGTAAAACAAGGAAAGTAAAGTTTTGGATACTTTTAAATGTGTTTGTTTTTATCATCAAATAACACGACACAACGTCTAGGTTTCATGGAGACAGATAGCTCTTGTACGTTCCGTTGCGCATGTAACGGACCCAACAAGTGGGAGTGTGGTGAATTCAGTTGCGGAGAGGAAGAGGAATGCTTGCCTGTCGGTGATAGCTACAGATGCCTTGTGCCGGTACGTTTTGGTGAAAATCGTAAAATTGGCTGGTTATAATTGGAAGTGCTTCGNGACAGTCTCGACTGTTGGATTGATGTTAAGGTTATAAACATCAACCAAACAGTTGTTTCGTTTGTTGCAAATATTCGCTTCTCGTAAAATAAACTTTGATCCCTGTACTGATCTATATTACAGTGTTTAGAAAAATTAATACTGCTACAAATTTAACCCAAGACTCTTTTCATATCAAGGTGTGAAGAACCAGTAATAGACAGTTGTGTTTGTAACCTCGGATACTTGTGGGAGAACGGAGCTTGTGTGCGACAGGAATCGTGTGGTTGCTATCCTGACGATCGCCCCTTCGTCCCACAAGGTTTGTACGAATATTTATCAACCAGACAACGAAAAAAACAGCGCGTTATAGTATCGTTAAAAAATTTGTCATCGTAAAACAAGGAAAGTAAAGTTTTGGATACTTTTAAATGTGTTTGTTTTTATCATCAAATAACACGACACAACGTCTAGGTTTCATGGAGACAGATAGCTCTTGTACGTTCCGTTGCGCATGTAACGGACCCAACAAGTGGGAGTGTGGTGAATTCAGTTGCGGAGAGGAAGAGGAATGCTTGCCTGTCGGTGATAGCTACAGATGCCTTGTGCCGGTACGTTTTGGTGAAAATCGTAAAATTGGCTGGTTATAATTGGAAGTGCTTCGCAAGCCAAATGTCGACTAGCTTGGATTTAACCAACTAAACAGAAAACATGAAACATGATACACATTTATGCCGATATTAACCCAATATATCTTTGCTATACGATAGTTGTTTGCAGACAGTGTCTGTAGTTGAAAGAAATGATATTGTGAACAAGCTGGGAAACAATAGCATAATAACTCCAAGCCAAATATGATGCAAATATCCAACATTGAACATGTTTTTTTGTTTTCTCAGAGTGCCGAGTGCTTAGTATGGGGTTCGTCCTTCGTTTCCACCTTCGACCGTCGCCAGTACAACTTCGACGGACAATGCTCCTACCTTGCTCTTGGGTAACATGCGCTGCACTTCAAAAACNGTTGTTTGCAGACAGTGTCTGTAGTTGAAAGAAATGATATTGTGAACAAGCTGGGAAACAATAGCATAATAACTCCAAGCCAAATATGATGCAAATATCCAACATTGAACATGTTTTTTTGTTTTCTCAGAGTGCCGAGTGCTTAGTATGGGGTTCGTCCTTCGTTTCCACCTTCGACCGTCGCCAGTACAACTTCGACGGACAATGCTCCTACCTTGCTCTTGGGTAACATGCGCTGCACTTCAAAAACGAAAATAATGTGTTTTTATTCTAGTAATATATTGGGGTAGTTTTGGTTTGGTCGTTTAGAAATTGGTGAAAACCTCGTATACACCACAAGAAGATTCATTTTCCACAACACGCACTTAGTCACAAATTTTCGTGCAATGTGTGTGCGCCAGGATAAAGAATATGCGTGTATTTCTCACCATTCTCAACACACGAGATCGA
Source organism: Phallusia fumigata (assembly GCA_008931825.1). NCBI lineage: Eukaryota > Metazoa > Chordata > Ascidiacea > Phlebobranchia > Ascidiidae > Phallusia > Phallusia fumigata. Next base: position 2,975 of record QXVZ01028473.1, read on the forward strand.
ATGCGCGATTGGCAACGATTCCCAAGTTCAAGGCCACGTTCTGGGCTGTGGTGGGACCTAAATTTTGGGGAGTAAATTATTCTACTCTGGAAGTGGTGGTGTGTTGTGCGTTTTGCGTTAGAAACTTCGAAAGGGTCACGGGGTTTTTACCACAAACGTGTATGCGAGTAAATCGTAACCGCGACACGCTTTTTTATGTCACAAATCAAAACGCACAGTAGCGTCAAAAATCTCCTTGCCGCTTGAAAAGCAATATTTTTCTAGTTGTCTATGATTTTGTTGTTAACTACACCACATTAATTATTTTTTTCTTACAGTGTATTGGGAGGTGAGGATGACAGCTGGCCGACCTTTGGTGTTTTGGTAAACCGCAATGTGGAGTTGCCGTGCGGAAAGCGTGGTTACTGGGCTAAACTTACAACTGTAGAGGAAATACCTTTGGAGGTTGAACTTCATTCACAGTGGCAATACACTAAGGTAAATTACATGGAATACTGGTGTACCAATAATTTGCATTTGAGGTAAATGCACTCAGTATGAGGTAAATGCACTCAGCTATTATCGCGTTTTTCAGGTGTATGAAGTTGTTTAACTATTGAATAAATTTACGCTTTTTTAATGTATTTTTTCAAGACAAAAAAAGCTACCTCACGTACATGCATCAAAATCTTCTTTACTTGTACAGATCAATGGACTACTTGTTTACCCCGGAAGCAGCTATAAGAAAATCAAAGTAATCTCACAGAGTAACTTCCTTACACTTTACTTTGAGTTCGGCCTTACGATTCGCATGAGCTCACTCGGAGGGTAAGCCGCTTTTAGCTCGCTGAATTATTTCTGTGTTAATTTTGATAATAAAGACTAAACTGTTAACATGCAATGTGAATATTTTTTCAAATTGTACTAAATGTTAAAAGGCAAATGCTAGGTGTAACTGTTCCTTAAAAGATTGGTAAGTATAAAAAACAAACTAATTTACTTTGTTTTATTTTATCCAAGCTAACATCACCATTAATGCGTATTTTATTCGATGTCAGTAATAAAGTTTTGTTACGTTAATTTTAAAGACTGTTGATAAGCGTGGGCGGACTGCTCCGCGAACGAACTGGTGGTTTGTGTGGAACTTTCGACAACAACCCTGACAATGACTTCATTATTGACCGATACGGAACGCCAGCTCTCGACGTTGTTCAATTTGGTGATGCCTGGAGATACAACGTCACAGATGAAGAGTAAGCTTTTTTAAAATCCATTTTTGGTTACTGTTTGAAGTGACATTACATCGTTTAGAAATCGGTCCATTGTCAACAATGTTTTACACAAACAGCACTTAGAGGGCAGCAAACTGCTATTTACTCCGGGGCCTATTATAATTTATAGCTTTCAATCACCAATCAACATTGATTTATTCGAAAACAGATGTCGGGGTGGAATCAGAGAGTTTGTGTGTGAAAACGATCGCGCTCTTGACTTTTTCCATGGCTCTCACGGATGCGGCGTGCTCAACAGCGACATATTCAGGGCGTGTCGGGAACACGTTGATTTGAGTGCCCACCAGTGGGCGTGCGTGAACACGCTATGCAATGGAGGACGATGCGGCGGTGGACAATTTATCGACAGCTTGGAAAGTACAGTTGTCGGCTTTTTGACTGAATGTGTGGTTCGTGGTGGATCGTNTGTGAAAACGATCGCGCTCTTGACTTTTTCCATGGCTCTCACGGATGCGGCGTGCTCAACAGCGACATATTCAGGGCGTGTCGGGAACACGTTGATTTGAGTGCCCACCAGTGGGCGTGCGTGAACACGCTATGCAATGGAGGACGATGCGGCGGTGGACAATTTATCGACAGCTTGGAAAGTACAGTTGTCGGCTTTTTGACTGAATGTGTGGTTCGTGGTGGATCGTTTCCAATGGATGTTCGCCCTTGGAGTGGTATTAAGGTCACCTGTCCTGCCCATTCGCACTACGAAGCTTATGCCACATTGTGCCAGCCGACATGCTCCGATAGAGATGGTTCTCAATGCAGGGCGGTGTCACAATTTGTCAGCGGCCCCAACACTGAATGTGAGTGTCGTATTAATAAATGTAAAACTTTGCCGAACTTTCCTTTTAGTACCAAACCAATAACTGTTATTTACAGATTTTGTTCTATTTGTTGTAGCCTCAATTTTGTATTTTGAATTTAGCTTGCGTCTGCGACGAGGGTTACATTTACAGCGCAGGAGAATGTGTGGAGTCTAACAAATGCGGATGTACCTCAGAAGGTCTATATTTCAAGGTAAATAAAACACAATCTTGTCAGATAAAATATTTTCCTCATGGAAAATCGAAGTATCCTAATAAAAAACACACCCGCTGAAATTGCATGCAGTGAATGCATTGCAATCAGCGTTTGGATGTGGGGTGAAAGTACTGAATCAAGAACACACCATATTTAATTTATTTAAAACTACGAAAACTGAGAGTTGTTGTCCAAAAATTAGCATCCTTTCTAATTACCCATATTGCATCCCTCCCCCTGGTCTGGCTATGCAATTGTTTCATTGCGTACATATATGCGTAAGTGAGATCGATTTTTAATGTTACAGCATGGAGAGTGCCAAGTCAATGCTGATTGTAACTACAAGTGTCAGTGCCGCAACGGAGAATGGGATTGTGAGCATGAACCGTGCAGAAGTGACCAATATTGCGGCTTGCGAGAAGGAAAGTGGGGTTGCCATTCAACCGGTAGGTTCATGAAGAGGGAGAATACATCATTCAGTTTGTTTTAAGTTTAAGTGTGTTATTACAATCAGGCAATAAGACGACAACTAACATAAAAATTTTTTGCCTTTTGGTTTTCGTGAGCATGTAACTTTAGTTTAGTAGTTCCCAACTTGATCCAGCTCGCAAAACACTTGAAAAAACAGCACAACATATGATGTCACACACCGTCGCACAGGTCGCGCAATAGGTCATGTGTGTCACATCTAAATGACGCAAACTACCGTGTTTATTTATTCTAGATAACTTAACTACGTCAATGTACACTGATAGCGAGGTTGTCTGTGCGTTGACGCGACAATGAAAATTCCGGCGACAAATCTACTTGGCCAAGTTCAGATTGCCTGTTTGTGCAATAATAGTGTCCATAAGTGTGTGTTACAATATATGTATGCGCGGCGGGTGTGTACGTGCTATTGCTGCATGTCATTTGATCGTGGAAAACGACCGTTTTTGCGTCGTTGCCGTTGGAGGCGTTCATGGGACCGCTTTAGACTCGTTTTAAACGTTTTGTTGCTGTTTTTTTGTTGTGATGGTGTAGATAAATTTAATTTTTTTGATTTTAAACAGATGTATGCAAGTACGAAAACGGCGGGTGCAGTCAGAACTGTACGTCAGTAAACGGAACAGCGGTTTGTAGTTGTTTTGTTGGATACGGGCTTGCCCAAGATGGAAAGATCTGTCTTAAAGCCAGTAAGTAAAACAGTAGTGTTTGAAACGAAACAATGAATTTTAGACATTGAGTTTTTACCCGCAACTTAATTGACCAGAACTTTTTTAGTCATAAATTCTAAATTTACTACCCATTTAGTTAATAAGAAAAACAAAACGCATATTTTTTATACCAACGCATTATATCAATTTTTGTGTAAGATTGCGCATAGTACAACCATAAGTGTACATCTATATGTATATTTCTAGCTTCATCTTGCTCGAGAGTACTTGCCGAATGGCGAGAAAGTTACACAGAATGGCGTTATCATTACGAATATGAGTGGAAACAAGTGTTTGCGGCTTACAAGTCCGGCCACTCTGTATCCTCTGCCGATGTCCCTCGTGGGTGGAGCTTCCCGGACGAGACTAGATCTAGTAAGTCAAACAATGAAGACGTGCAAAAAATACGGAGGTTACAAATAGAATGCACATTTTATACTTGCAAACAACTCTTAATCATTGAACAAAATATTCAAATGATTCGGGCATCAAGTAAAGGGGGCGGTACAGAAATATTACACGACAAAATTGGGCGTGATTTCACAGCCAATGAGCGGAGATACTGCGAATGGTGCAGCTTTTTAATATAGACCTATACTGAAACAGTTTTTAGCAGGGACCATAACTTTTAGTTGATTTAAGAGCCTTTCAGACTCATTATCCATCCTTAAAAACTATATAAGAGATCCAACTTGCATCGAATACGGCTGGTTCGCTTTTAGCTTGGGGCCTTAAACCCTTAAACGCAAAACGTCAGGCATAAATACATGGTGCATAGTATACAAGTAACCGGTTGAATAAACCACTATGTAGCTTGTAACGTGACCTGGACTGAATGGTTCGACACTGACAATGCGACTGGATGTGGTGATGATGAAAGTTTGGAGAGGATTCGCCACTTTCACCCTGGAAAGGTTTGCGCCAATCCGCTTGCCATGGATAGAAGATTGGCTTCTCTTCGCACACCTCTTACTGCGTAAGTATTTTCAAAAAACTCTGGTTTAGAAGTTTTTTATCACTAAATGATCAACAGGCGGATTGCAAAAAACCAACCAAAATATAATTGAGTTCCCTATTTCAATTAGTTGTAACTGGGATGTTTAGAAAATTACAGTTGATAAACAGCGAATCCGTTATTGCAGTCAACATTTCAACACTTTTCAAAGAGAGTTAAGGTGCCGCTTAAAACACAAAATGTGTTGTTTATTCATTTTTTTTAAATTTCTGGTGGACGTAACAATAGCTTAAAGTGTTTTCGCTCACGAAGAGTCCGCAACCGAGATACCTGCCCCATTTTTGTCCGTTGGATCGTTTTTTTATGTTTATTATGAAAGATTTTTATTTGAATCAACCCATCGGTTTTAAGCTGTTGCAGCATTATGACACCTGGTTGTCTTGTTCATTGAAACACCAGGGACCGAGACGGGATTATAAACCAACCTTGCCAGCACACTGTACATATTAAGTGCTAAAGGATGCTAATACCTTGTTTATTTTACAGACCTTTGCGCCTGACTCTTTTCTCCCCAACTGATGGTTTGCTGTGCGACAACTCGAAGCAACAGGACGGTGCCCTTTGCCCCGACTTTAGCGTGAGATTCCTTTGCGAGGGTTAAGCCGGAAAGGGTTAAGTGCGGAAGATTAAAACACAACTTCTCTATAGCCTATATATGTATTTGAACAAGTATAGTTGATGTTGTGGTGTCCCAAAATTTAACGCTGTATTACTATGCTTTTAAAACCTACTAATCTTCATTTTTGTGCACTTTAGATCTATGCAAATGTAAATGTGCCAATTGCTACCAAATATTGTTTTTCGGTTGGTGGTTGAAAATCGGTAATGATCTAACTATTGGTCTCACTTCGTTTACATGAAAGTAATCCTGTGCACTGGATCAAAACGAATAATGTGTCTTTTCTACACCTTGCACCAAACAAGTCGATTTTTAGATCCACGTGTCGTTTTTATGTGTAATGCTTGCTCCTCCTGTCGTAACTAACTGTAATAAAATTAGACATAGTCAAACTGAACGATATGTGTTGCGATGAAGTTGTCGGCCTGGTGGTCTTCCAGTATGGCACTCAACGTTTAACTTCAATTTCATCGCTAGGTATTAAATCCCATACGTTCACATCGCAATATATCACATCGTCTAAGCCCAATCATTACCCTAAGTCAGGGCTTGCACATAACCTTTTTCTGACGATGCAAAACTCAAAATTTACCTGCAGATAATCTCGCATCTAGTAAACCCTGGAAGCCGACTGCGGCAAATGAACGCTAGTTGGTTGTGACACAGCTGAATATCTTCCATTTGTTTGGTCACTTTATGGGTTTCATAGTGCTCTAAAAGTGCGCCAGATTCTAGTCCTAAAATTGTGCAGTTGGGAGGAGTGTAGGCTGCATTCTTAACAACGAAAGGATTAAATTACACTGACGAGAAAAAAATGGCAATAACAACATGTAGGCCCTATGCATTGGACCGATTTTCGCTGCTAATCGCGCGGGGTCGCGAAAATTTTTAATAAATTAGAACGGGTCGCAGACCAAAAAATTTGGTAAGCCCTGTCCTATGCCATGAAAAGAAAATATTGCGTTGAAATTTCCGGTCACCCACTCACCCATTGTATAAGAATTGTAAAAGGCGGGTAAACCGGCTGTTGTGCAGGTTAAGAGGCCAACAATACCACTTATATTGTCATATTCGAGCGAGTTCTCGAACGTGTCATTTCCTTTCTTACCCAAGCCACAAGTCCGCGCTTGAGTCACTTTATGGTGGATAATAGGCGCGTAAATATTAATGGGATTAACAAAACCACGTTATGACATATCCTACACAGCAGAATTTTAACCCAATCGAAATCGTGTCCCTTTTCTCCACTTTCGTTTGGTGATGTATTTTAATGCACCAAAAAAAGCCTCAGATAATTTGGCATCCGATCAAGGGTAGACAGTTATATTTAAGCAGCGTAAAAAAATAACCACCAAATTTTATGGTCCCTTAAATTCTCTTCCAGACAGTTTTCCCAAATTCGAAAAACCTTTCCTGATGACCTTTGCACGTACTTCGGGTTACGCAACACTGACAGTCCCAAAACCCAGCCTCAATACAGAAGAAACTTAAATCTATTACTTTTGTTTCATTTTTTTCGCGAGTTTACAGCGCAGCAAAACACAGCTACAAAACAAAACGTCATTATCCGCCGCAGACAACTTTCCAAACTATTGTAGGAAATGTTATTGCAATTGACTTCCAAATTCTCTCACTGCGCTTCAGAACAGCAGGATTGTCGGTGCTCCACTATCGTCCTCTGTGTATTCCGTTGCTGTCCCCTAAAATTACTAATTTTTTAAAATACTTCCCGAGCCAAAACCATGTGGAGGGTATATCATCAGGATATTAGTCAACCTTGACACACGAACTAAATCAAAATGCTGGACACAGTCATACCAGCAAAACGTCATTACAGCAACGCCTTATGAATGACGTATCTATGTAATTGTCCAGTCATCATCAACTTCCGGTTTCTTTAATTTGACGCATTTACACAACACTGCCTAATTTAACCCATACATACTTCTTACGCCGCTCGAAAAACGTTTCCAACACAGCCCGAAGCATTGTTCCGCAATAAAACGGTATAAAATCAAGTGCTCAAAACACTTTGACCACCGACTTAAGTTTCATCCTTGAGAATTAAACGTTAGTAAAACACAAGACGCTTCGAAATTCACGCAAGAGACCTTACACGGGTTCCGTTTCCGGCTGACTTTGCCGCCCATACAAACCTACACCTTGCCTTTCCAAATGCCAAGCCACATACGTCAGGATACAACACTTGATACCTCTTTGCTTGGTGGCTCCACCAAATCATCTTCCATTACATCCATATCGTCCAGCTCCATGTACTCCTCTGTTTGCTCTTGCTCCTTCTTTGACACTGACTTACCACTTTTTGCTGCTGTAGGTCTTGATGTCTTTCCAGAAACAGATTTTCTCTGCTGGTGTTCCAACTAAGCCAACAATGATTTACAATTTTCATAAAACATACATCATAATTGATGTCTAATTGTGTTGTATAAACAGAAATTGTCAGAAAATCTGCACAGTCCTGAGTTCTGCAATGTTTAGTGNCGCAATAAAACGGTATAAAATCAAGTGCTCAAAACACTTTGACCACCGACTTAAGTTTCATCCTTGAGAATTAAACGTTAGTAAAACACAAGACGCTTCGAAATTCACGCAAGAGACCTTACACGGGTTCCGTTTCCGGCTGACTTTGCCGCCCATACAAACCTACACCTTGCCTTTCCAAATTCCAAGCCACATACGTCAGGATACAACACTTAATACCTCTTTGCTTGGTGGCTCCACCAAATCATCTTCCATTACATCCATATCGTCCAGCTCCATGTACTCCTCTGTTTGCTCTTGCTCCTTCTTTGACACTGACTTACCACTTTTGGCTGCTGTAGATCTTGATGTCTTTCCAGAAACAGATTTTCTCTGCTGGTGTTCCAACTAAGCCAACAATGATTTACAATTTTCATAAAACATACATCATAATTGATGTCTAATTGTGTTGTATAAACAGAAATAGTCAGAAAATCTGCACAGTCCTGAGTTCTACACTGTTTAGTGCATGTGTGTAAGATTTCCATTCCAAGTTAAATCTTCAGTGAAAACAGCTTCCACTTACAGCAGTCTGCTTGAGTCCAATGAAAATATGCAAGCGACCCAGGTTTACATTGTGCATTTTAGCAAAATTTAAAACTGGTGTGAGAGTAAAAAAACATTAATTTAATAGACAAGGCATATATAAGGCCTAAATTTTTTTAGGCAGAATCCAAAATTACAAACGAACTCCAAAAAGCGAAGACATTACTCACACAGGCTGACACAACATACTTCCTCCATAAATGGTTCCTAAAACAAAAAGTTGTCAAACTTTAATTGCAGGCTTACATGGTTGTAGCAAGATCTGAAATATCCCTCCAGGAACCATGACACAACAAGGTCAACAACTTGCTTTTTGTTCCGTTTTCCCCATTTTTTGTTGCTTAGAATCTCCATATTCCTGTATTCTACAAAACAACTGGACAATTAAATATCTTATTTTGATATTTTTACAATAATTCTTCCAACGCATTTGAATATCTTAGAACTAAGCAGGTGCTTAACTACAAAATACTTAAAAGAGACATATTAAAAATTCAACAAGGTCTATAGGTCGATTTAAAGTATACACATCTTACTTGATGCTTGAAAAGGTGGGCAGTCATAAACAGTACACAGCCACTGCTTTAAACCTCCATCAGTTTCGGGTTGGTGGCTCTCCTTCTCTGCAGCCCTTGAGCGGGTTACTCTCGATTTGCTGCTTGAGTCAATTACCTGAAGTGATAAAGTGAACATTATGTCATAAACAACTTCTCCACAACCTTCAGAATGTGCAGCTCAGTCTTCAAAATCGAGTAAAAATTTGGACAAGTACCGATCGTTTATCATTTGGTGATTAATCACGGAATTTGTGAAGTCCCAAAACTAAACATACCAACACACACACATACTTACAGAACTGGCCAAATTAGTCCAGCACCAAAGCTGTATAATTGCCTTTACATCCCCAGCATACTGCGGATATGTAATTTCAAAGCTGTTGACAACACCAGAGAGCATGGGACAAGCTGACAGGTTATCTGCACATTGGAACTGCCTGCTGCACTGGCGAAAAACTGCTTCCTAAAAACACACATCCAGTGATTATATCATGCAATACACCTTCTAACAGTTATAGGTCATTAATCATTACTATCTACCAGACGAAAAAATTACTCACCTGTAGAGTTTTGAAAGTCTTCAATGAAATTTCACACCAATTTGGACCTTTCAGTTTAATTTGTCTTCTAAGTCCATCCTATGACAAAAAACATCTAAGATAAGGGCACATGTCAGGCAAGCACCTGCCTGCAATGAAAGTTTCATCTTACTGGGATCATCTTGTCTCTCTCTGCATTTTGAAAAAGGCCTCTTAAAACATGAATGACGTGCTCCTTGCCATACGCCCTTGGTAATTTACTGTTCCTTGGTTTAAACAATGATGCATCATGGATAAAATCTCGGATTTTCGTAGAGTCATACTTTTCGAAGTCATATTTCAAATTTAGCAACTTCAGTGCCATGTCTTTCACATATTTCTAAAATAAATGCACAGAACAATATCCTGTTAACTTTGTCTCAGGTTTGATAAATTAATCTTTGAAGACAAGTTAAAAAATTATCTGAAAAATCTAAATCGTTTCTCCACTCTTCACCTGTGTACAACCTTCTTTGCAACAGTAAGCAAGTTAACTGTTGGGGCTAGGGGGTCAAACTAGGGTTGGATATTGACTGGTCAAATCCTTGTGAATATGTCAAATATTTGCTATGTACACTATAAACTTTAGTTTAAAATTGGAAAGTAAACCATGTTATTAATTGTAAGCAACTAACATCCAGGTTTTAGATCACATGAGTGAACTGGGGTAAAAAGTTGTCAGTGCACAACTTCGGATACCCATCTATAATGTGTGAAAATTTGAAGACATTTAAACAACCCTTTCTTAAACAAAACATGGGAACAAACATGTGTTAGACAGAAAAAAAAGTAAAAACAATTCTGGGGATGCATTCTATGAAGGGACGCATAAAAACAAAGTAAAACAATATGTGTCCCATTCAGGAAGGGAACCTATAATTACATAAACCATTTCATGAACACGGAAGTACAACTAGAAAAATACAGACATACCTTGAAATCAGGAAGGTTTATTTTTTGAATAGTGCTGTACACTGGAGGCTTTCTCGAATAGTTGTCAAATACCACTAATCGCTTGCGTGTTCCACCAAAGCATGCTTCTGATTTTTGTACATTAACTTTTTTCGTGGTGGTGCTTGTCTTCTTTGTGAAAGATTCCTCCTTGGGTTTCTCAGAAGAGGACTTTGAAGCCAATGAAGGTCTTCTTTCCTGTGTGGACTTCTTAACATTATTTAGACTGTCTTCTTCTGGTGCAGGTTTAGTGGACAAACTGCTGGGACTGCCCTTTTCTTTTCCTTTTCCCGAGCTCGATTTTTGGTTTGTAGAATGTTTTCGATCAAGCAACTTTGTTGGTCCTTGCTTTGTATTTGCAGACATATTGTTGGAGCTGGAAGAAGAGAGCCGCCGAGTTTTGTTTAATGAAGTGCCCCTGCAATCTGCCTTTTCATGAGAAGACTGCCTTTTCATGCTTCGGCTACTCTCACTTAAGTGACCTTGTTGTGATTGGTTGGAATCCAGAGAAAAACGTTTGCCTTCCCTGGAGGATCGACTTAAGGAAGCATGGTGACCATCTCGCTCTGCAACTTTATTACTAAAGTCTCTTCTTAATAATTTCCTCCCAGTTTCACCTGTTCTCCGAGGACCAGGGGGGTTATGGGGTCGTTCTTCTTCCCAGCCAATAGCTCGCGATGTAGAACTTCTGGGCAAGTCAGGGTGAAATGTCCTCACAGAAGGCAAGTTTTTAGATGAGGAATGTTTGTATGTTTCCTGCTCCCTTGGGTGCTGTGGCCTTCTTGGTGGAGATTCTCTTTTGCTAACATATACATCCTTACGCGGTTCCAAAAAATCTTCATTTCTTCGCAATGCAGAATCGGAGAGTTTTCGCTTTTCCATAGGGCCTGTTGCAATTAACCGGGAATCTCTGGAATGGCTGGAGGATGAAGTGGTGATTGGAACTTGAATTGTTCTTGTAAGGTTTTGAGATGATATGTATGAATGAGGAAATGGAATCTTGTGTTGTTCCTGGGCAGCCTTCTCCCTTGTGATCTTGATATTGTGGGAATCCATTTCAATGAATCTTCCAGCATTGTATGCATTCAAATGAGTTGATGTATGCATCTGGTGATGATGCATTTATTTATTCATTTTATGTTCAACCAAATTGTGATGCTTTTTTACACATAATAAGATTATGTAACAAGCAGGATCTTTACCTGCATCCATTAAACACACAGTAAAAGGCATTTATGGTCTACTAAATATGATAAAGTTTTGACATGTCAAAATGAAAATAATTTCCACTTACAGGTGTTTCCTTTGGGACTTGTTCTGACAGACTTTCTTTTTGGGAAACTTCTATCAATGTCGATTTGAATTGTTGTTTTGTATCTGCAGTGGGTTGAGAAGTTTGAGGATCTTTCGTTCTTCGTCCAGACAAATTAATCACTTCAATCTGCTTTGAAATTTGTGGTGTTGGAGCACAGGCACTGGTAATGACAGTTATTTTAAAATCTTCGCCAGAGAAAGCATCAGACTTTTTGACGGTTTTGTGTGTTTGCAATACTGCTTTTTCTGGTGTAGCAATCTTTGATTCATCTTTGTTATAGTCAACCACTTTTCGAAAGCCCTGGGTCAACTTGGAGTGAGAAGGTTGTATTCCAACAACACCTGAATCATTTTCAGGAATGTTGTTCATTCCAAGGTTTTCACAGAGAGTTTGCATGCCCTTTGTAAGACTCTTGTATAGGCCAACATACATCAGCAGTTGCTTTGCTTCAGTACCTTGCTTTGGTATGCATCGAATTGCATGCTTGTCACCATTGGCCAACCGTCTTAAAAATCGCAATGGCAACTCAGTTAGATTGTTAGCAACACTTGGAGGGCAGGCACTTTGTACAAATGCCTCAAACTGCTTGGTTTCCAAGATATTTTCAGAAAACCAAGAAATGTATTTGAATCCCCAAAAGTCATTATAATTTTTATTGCTTTCATCACTATCTGACAAAAGATCTCCATCTAATCCTGGAATAGCTGTGTGATTGTCATCTTCATTCTTCATGGTTTTTGACCTGCTTTTATCCTTACTGTTGGTTCCTGGGACACTTTTTTCCCAAAATATCCTGTCTTCATGCAAAGGGGCATCTTTGGAAACCACATGGCGAGATGAATTCTTCAGAAATTCACCCTCGATATACCCAACAGGTGGGTCTGTTTCACTGTTGCAAATTTAAAAAACATGGACTTTGTTAGATCATAAATAAAGAAAGTTAAATCATAGGGGTACTTTTACTGTGAAACAAAGTGCACTGCAATTTTACGTATATTGCTAGTTTTAGTACACACCTTATATTGTCATCCTTTCTTGAATACATCACTTCTCTTTTGTCCATCTGCTCCAGAGCTCGAAACTTGTACGTTTCTCTCTGGTAGCCTTCTTTCATCATGCCTTTGCTGTCCCTTCTTTCATCATGTTCAAAGCGTCTGTATTGATGGCCATAGTGTTCTTCATATGGCAGGGAACTGGATCTGTCACTGTGAGTATAAAAATGACTCTCTGAACTGTGGTGTTCACTTCGATATTTTCGAACATCATTGCCATATTCATCGGGCTGTCTCTTCTTCACATCAGAATCATAACTATCCTTGCTTTCCTTTGTTTTTTCCTCAATGGCCTGCTGCTTTTTAAAAATGTTGCAGATTCGATTGATAGCCTCAAAATCGTCTTGAGCTAAATCATAATTAGCCATGTCATCATCAGTTAGTTCAAATCCATCAATGTCATCATTTTGTTCAGATGGTGGTTTTTCCTTGGGTAAAGTACCCACAGCACCAGAGGGCCCAAATTGCCTGGTTTCTCCTTTTACCAGTTTAAAGCTGATTGGCTGTAGATGTCCTTTAGGACTGCTTCTTTCTTCATGTTGAAAACTGGCATCTTTAGAACTGCTATAAATTTCATGTTTGTGACCTACTTTGGAAGACTTTTCTGTGAAATTTCTTCTGTCATTATCTCTGTAGCGATTTTTTGCTGGTGTTTTTGCACTGGTATGTTCTCCACTNACCCACAGCACCAGAGGGCCCAAATTGCCTGTTTTCCCCTTTTACCAGTTTGAAGCTGATTGGCTGTACATGTCCTTTACAACTGCTTCTTTGTTCATGTTGATAACTGGCATCTTTAGAACTGCTGTAAATTTCATGTTTGTGACCTACTTTGGAAGACTTTTCCGTGAAATTTCTTCTGTCATTATCCCTGTAGCGATTTTTTGCTGGGGTTTTTGCACTGGTATGTTCTCCACTTGTATGTTCTTCATGTCTGAAACTGATTTTGTAATTTTTTTCCTTCGGACTGTGACGATTCACATGTAAGTGATGTTGTGTGACGTCACTTATTTCTCTAGAGCTCATTGATCGTGTAGTTTTCTCTGGTGGGGATAACTGTTGAGTAAAATGATGTTTGGGTTGCGAAAAAGACTCCCTTTTCTTCATTTCAACAGAACTACCATGCATTTTATAAATCCTGTTATCTGATTGTTTATCCTTGATGTACCGGGATGAATGGTAAACAGGTTTGGGGCTAATAGGCCTTTTCGTTTTATAGTGGTTTGGATCTTCGAACTGACTTTCTGGTTGGGCATCATGCGCTTTTTTGTTTTCTTTATCTTTTACAGGTTCTGGCATTTTCTCTTCCTCATCTAAGAATTCCCCAACCCATGAGTAGGAAGGAGGTTCTGCATCAAAATTATCATATTCCTGCCTTTCAACTGGTTTGGAATTAAGGACAGACATCCTGGAAGTAGCAAAAATGTTAACTGAAACGTTTTGCTCAGGTTCTTCATCCGGGTAATCATTACCCATGTAAGTACTGCTCAAGGGCTCTTCACTATGCCAAATAGGTTTGCTTGGTTCATCCACAACTTTAACACTGTCCAACGTTTGAGGATCAAACACAGTTATCAGTGACTTTGATTTATCAAGCAATGTATTGTTTGTAGAAATGTCAGGAAATGGATTCTTCACTTGCTCTTTAGATTTTCTTGCAACTGGCTGCATTTGGAGGTTTTCAACTGCTTCAGGATAATCCTCATAATCGAGCACAGATGTTGTTAAACCAATACTAGCGCTTCCAGTGTACTTTAGTGGTGAGGAATGCTGCTTTTTTCTTTGGGAATGTCTGTCATTTGGGGAACTCCTGCTCTGATATGATTGGTTTCTTTCATAAGTAGAATGCCTCTTTTCTTTTCTGTTTGGTGGAGTTCTGCTTCTCCTATATGTCACTTTAGATTTACCAGGTGATTTCTTTTTTTCAAAACTGGTTCTTCTTCTTACAGAGGGTGATAAACTTCTTTCATGGTGGTGTTTATAGCCTGGTGCATAAACTCTGTGTTTTTCAAATGAATCTCTCTTTCTTTGCCAAAACGAAAGTTCTTCTTTTGATGAAATGCTTTCATGTGGAAACCTCCTTCTTTCATGAGGTGATCTGCTGTGTATAGGAGTTCTGCTCCTTCTTGAAGTTGATCTTTCATTGTTTGGTGAATGCTCTTTTCTTTGAAAGGTTGAATGGTGTCTAATTTCTGGTGAAAGACGTCGGGGCTTTTTCTCTACAATTTCAGGGGACACACTTTTTCTTAGTGCTGCAAAATCTGTCCGTGACTTAGGATACTGCTTTTCAGTAAACCAATAATATGGATCTTTTGGTGGGACAGCTGGTACTTTTGGTTTGCCTGTACGATTGTGTTCAGAAAAAGTAGTTGTACTTTTGCTAAATGACTGATTTAAGTTAGAGAAGCGATCCTCTTTCATCTTTGTCACATCTTCTTTATAAAGCCCAGAGGGCCTAAATGGCATGGATGTCATCCTAATGTATACTGTCTTACATTTAGGAAACAGTGGATCTAGATGGGTTTAGAAATGTTAGGGTTGGTCATATTTACATAAAGCAACATTTTTTTAGAGTTGTATATATGGCAGCACCAAGACATTTAGTATCGACTGAAAACTGCTCAGTAGAAAAATTGTCTCAGTAAAAATAAATACAAAACTGAAACTTGAGGTATTGGTAACAAGGATAAATAGACTGTTTTATATCCTTAAATATTTTTGTACTAAAGCCCAAGACAAAAAGGAGTAAAAAAATCACAGAAAGGCAAACAATTCATAAAAAATTGGCAATTATACATGGCAATTACACTACAGGAAAAAAACAGGAAAGTTTAAAAGTCATATTTACAAAAAGGCATATTTACAAAAGACTTTCACTTTAACAAGTAAACTTTCCAAATTTGTTAAAAGTGTATTTAGGGACAGATTTTTCCTTCAAACACAAATAAACAATGCTTATGAAGTATTAGGAGCAGTGTGGTTTCAGAGTTATAATTATTATAAAATGTATATATTTTAGTCTATTTATCCTGTGAAAAAACATGTTTGTTAAAAATCTCAATTGGTTGTTGTGGTGTCACCAGCAATAACCATTTAAAATCAATAGTTTTGTACCAAAGCCTTTCAAAAAATCTTGTCCATCATGCTCTTTGGTCCACTGGGTGTATAGGTAATTTATACCTCATTTATCAGTCTGTTCTATCTTGCTCGAAACAGTGTTTTTGTTTCCTTCACCATCAGATTTTGCAGTTTTTTGGGCACCTTACACACATCTGTATTCCGAAGAGAATTATCACTGAAATATGCTGATGTGGAAACAAACATTACTACACAGATAAGCAGGTTTTTGATATCTTTCTCTTCCGACAAACAAACCCGAAACCCATTTTTCACATACAAATTCTAAAGCATCGGCACTTAATTCACATTCCTGTTTTCTATCGACATCGTCCGACATAATAATCACCTGAATTTTCCTCAAATTATGGTCCAATAGACTGCAAAAGCCTTCGCACAAGTAAACGTATAATTTCATAAAATACAAGGGAGCAAAACCAGTGATGCTCGACACATCTCGTACTTAACACTGCTGGGTGGTTCCTGTCAAACTACAGGAGTCCCTTCCTCTATTTCCCAGGTTTTTGGAGGAAACCCTTCCAAAAGCCATTTGAGAGAAACAGGTAAACTGCAATGCGCGATTTGTCACCGGATAATTGCAGAATGGCGCCACCGGAAACATTGTCGATCGAACGTAGCCTGAGCAGTGAGCAACGAGACTGAATCTGGAACCTGGCTGCAAACAAACTATAGGCTTTTCTATAATTGTTACCAAACAAGAAAACTACAGTTCAAAAACAAAGCCCAATCATAGAATACTAAAAATAGAATGTTTTTAGTATGTTATGGCAATTACAAAAAGCACTATACATTTAGATACATCGTTACATGCTCTGTTTTGCTTACAGAATTAAAAAAATGAATGTGATCTGTAAACCCAACATATCTAAATTTTAATAAAGCTTCTGTGTTTTTGCACTTTGACAAAAACGTTGCGAAGGAAAATTTTGTGAGATAATAATCATAGAAATCTGTAGCATGAACTAACTTGGCGCGAACCGCGAAACGCGAACGTCCACTATAACTGGGCTGCCACTGCTTAGGTTTTTTCCCAAGATCTTGGGATTTCAGTCCTGAGCTTGGGATCTTGGGAAAAACTTTTGTAATCGCTCAATATCTCGGGATTTTTAACATTATACATTTTAACAAAATTTGCCTTTTCCTATTGCTATTTTTGCTGCTAATACGAATTATCAGAAATTTCTTGTTATTTACTTTTAACATCGATAAATTCTTGCACAAAAAGAATCCTAGAAGTCTGAACAAATAGCAAAAAGTGAGTTACTTGTCAGTGGATTTTTGCAGAACATAATATTGTATTTGTTAATTCTGACCATTTTGAATCTTTGTGTATCTGTAAACAGGCATTTCCTGATAGTCAGATTGCAAAAAAGTAGCATTGAATCAAACTGAAGTATCTTATGTGATTCATGGAATTACGTATCATGAAAATCTATCATTAACAGATAGGCAACTAAAATTTTCAATTATCATTGACAAAACCACGGACATTTCTTAGCAGAATTATTTTTCCGGTATTTTGATACTAATCTAGCAAAATGTAGCTGATGTGCTGTTAAACATGGTTTCAGTAGAAAATGGAACTGGGCATGGTTTATTTACAGCAGTAGGTTTATTAGAGAAGACATGTATTCCCTTTAGTAATATAATTAGATTTGTAATCAATACTTGCACCACAATGATATCTCAGGATTTTTTGTCAAACCTTGGAATTTTTTCAAAGGTGCATCTTGGGATATCGTTAAATTCTCAGTGGCAGCCCTGCACTATAATCACTCAGGGTTGCTGACGGACGATCTAAAACCTGAAATAAAAGTGGCTGACAAAAGAATATGGGGTAATGTCACAACTACAGGCATCCCACTGTGCAACACACTGACCCTTTAAGCTTAGTTCGACTGTATAAAATATCTTCATATTGCTCGCATATAAAGTGTTTTTGCACTTGGGTATTTTTCATAGGGGTAAGAAAACTGATACCTGAACTGTCACTACAAAATAACGAACCTAGCTAGCTTACAGCCTTCCTAACGAACCTAGCTAGCTTACAGCGCTAAGAATACTATAATCTGCAATGCCCTGCTTTGTGACATGAGAAGTGAGAACGTGTTTCTTAAGATGTCATAAAGCATGATGGTAGAACATCTATACGATAAAGTGGAAATGGTTTACATTTAGCATTGTTAAAGCTAAGACAAAATTGAACTGCAAGTCAAAATAGAGAAATTTCATAGGAATGAGGATGGTGTGGTAATTGGTAACCCTAACTATATTATGCCCAAAACAATGGAATCATTTTTGTAATGTTAGTATTAGTGATGTGCTGTGCTGTGTGCAAATTGGAAGTCAAAGTCACAAACAATGCACAAAATAATCCTATAGTATGCAACATAGGCGTCGATTTTTTACCGTTTTGTAAAATAGTAGGGGTGACCTTTCCAGGTTTTAGAAACATGCAACTGCCATTCTGTTAGCCATTTCACCACTAAACATATTGTCGTAATGAGATGTTTGTGTATAAAACTCGTTGAACGCAATTCAGTGCGTCCGACATAACGTACAAACCTCACGATGTAAGTTATGACCTTTGCATTTTGGTTAACTGTCACATGTTATTGGCTGTTTATTTTCCCAGTTGACATGCAACAGATAAGTCAACAACAACCAGCCTGTTGCTACAAAACGAGTTACTATTACGTAGCAATGCCGATTCTTGACATTATGCTGCAACGATTGTAACAAACCATGAGACACTTGTGTTTGTCTTGATTGTGACCATAAATAGTACAAACAATCGACTGTCTTAACGCTTAGTAACGTGTGTGGGTTTGTGACAATATTTTTTAATTTAATCAAAAAACCAGGGGTGACAGTTAAAATCGACGCCTATGGTATGCAATTTAAAAATCAGTAACCTCAATGCTCTTGTCCAATCTGTAAGTTTGTTGTAATAATAGAAATACATCACCAAATTTATTTTAAATTACTGAAAGTTAGTAACAATGTGCACAAACATGGCCAAAATACCTTAAAGGCAAAAATCATGCTTCGTTTGTATCTCAGAACGGTCATCTATGCCATCTATTTTTCCACTACCATAAGGCATAATGTGGTGTTTCTTGTACCCTATCATGAATAAAAGTGTAAATGTTGTATAAGATGATGCATATGTTTTCCCACACCTATTTCATTCAAAATAGTTGGACAAACTCATGTATACATGTGTTTTTTGTAATTAAGGTGACGCATGTGTCATTCGAAGTGTAATTTTTTCAGAACAAAATGACTGATTTAAATTTACCATGGGTGGAAAAATATAGGCCTAAATCATTGGATGACCTAATTTCTCATGAAGACATTCTTAATACTATTCGCCGCTTCATGGCTGAAGATCGCTTGCCTCACCTTCTCTTCTATGGACCACCAGGAACAGGAAAAACATCAACTATTCTGGCTTGTGCAAAGCAGCTTTATTCAGCAAAGGAATTTAATTCAATGGTGCTGGAACTTAATGCATCGGATGACAGAGGAATTGGCATTGTTAGAAATCAGGTTGGTGTGTGTGTGTGTGTTTGATTTCATGTATTGATCAAAATGTTAGTTTTTCAGGATATTATTTCTGCTTTGTACATTCAAAACTTAATTTGATGCACCAGCAGAAAACAATCTTTAAATTGGGGGAGTGGGAACCTGCGGCCCACAGCCCACATGTGGTCAGCTTGAATTTTGTTAAATTATACAACATATCATCAAATGTTACCCAAGTTTTTTGTCTAGACAATCAAAATGATCTTTTCTTACAATAACAAGTCAGGTGTGTACAGCCACCTTAAATGGCACAAGCACATCATTTTTTTATTTGAAACTTAAACAACAAACACCTCATTCTTTTCATTTTCTTATTTGATAACTAAACTAAACATTAAGCTGCACCAAAGCCATATCTACACTCAACTTATTGATACTCCCTACCAGCATTGTCTTTTCCATCTGGTCTTGCAATGTAATTTGAGCATGTTTGCTTTTCCAAAAGTTTCTAGCACAAAGACTCAAAAGATTCGTGGTTTTCACTACTTTACCTGCAGTGTTCTGCAGAGCGGATAAACAACTGTATGTAGCTTCCCCTATATTACGATGTTTCTCACCTTAACTCAGTTGATGCATTATTATTATGGGTCCCCTTCCTGAAGGG
>QXVZ01028478.1:0-10990 GCA_008931825.1 Phallusia fumigata
CAATACTGTTACTTTGTCTCTGACTGACCTCTTCCTTGCATCTTCACAGATCCTCGATTAACGACAAGATTATAGAGTTAAAAGATCTTCTGATTGGACCAGAAGCAAAGCTCAACAAAGCTGCAGTCTTGAAGAAAGCCATCGATTACATCAAGTTTCTTTCCAATGTCAATCGGAGGTTAAAAGCAGAAAATCGACTGCTGAAGAAGCATTATTTGGAGTCAAATGATAAATGTAATAAATTATACAAAAAAATTAGATTTGTTTGCCAATGTAATCCTCTATATAGTAATCAAGGTATTAAGGATAAAAGAAGTATGAATTCTTGTATGTTTTTTACGCAAATGGCTCTGGTAACCCCGAAACAAAAGATAATGATGAGTTTTCGGTGTTTTTAACTTTGAATAAAAATGATATCCTTAACAGTGGTGTAAACTATTTTGTTACTTTCAGTATCCATTCGAGATCTGGTCAAAAGTGACATCAACCTTCTTGATGATGACAACTGTGATGTTCCGTTTCCGAGCTCCATGCAAACTCCACCCCATTCAGATCCAGATTCACCAGGGTTACCATTGATGAGTGAATTTGACTCACAGGCTTCCCAGAATATTGATGAGCTGTTAACTGGAAACGAAGTCCAGGTTTGCACAATGCTTGTTGACATCATCACTTTCTTAATTTCGTCTTGTTTCTGTACATACCTGCGTTTAGTGAAAGAGTAATAAATTATTTTTTACAGCAACGAAATGAGCGAAACTCAAAACACACCACATCCACAACAACAACAGGATTGCTGGACCGAAGTCGAGCCGCACTCTGTGTTTTTATGTTCACTTGTCTTATACTCAACCCAACCAATTCCTTGTTGCAAGCCTTTGCACCAAACGGTGGCCAAAACTCCCATCAAACTGAACATGTGATTGTCGGTGAGTCACCTGATTTTAATGAATGTTGCTAACTCCATTTGAACAAGGGCATATGTTTTACAATTCTTGCATAATTTTAAAACCAAGAACTGCTTGAGTAACAAGGNCGGTGAGTCACCTGATTTTAATGAATGTTGCTAACTCCATTTGAACAAGGGCATATGTTTTACAATTCTTGCATAATTTTAAAACCAAGAACTGCTTGAGTAACAAGGGTAAAAGTGACTATTAGAATACTAAAAAAAGCAAGCATATTTACATGACGTCTTACCTTTTAGCATAAAATCCAGAAACTAACAGCTAACACTTGTGTATAGCGGTATCTCAAGCTTTTTAATATTCTTGTAAGATTGAATGTTTCTTCAATAGGCCGGTCTGTATTGGGCATGGACATTTCAACATTAACATCGGATGGATGGTGGGATTGGATGTTTCCAACTCTCATTGCTTGGTTTCTCAATGGATTTATATCACTCGCCGTACTGTGGAAACTGCTTGTCTCAGGCGAGCCCTTGACTGAAGCGAACTCCAAATCATCAGCAAGGTATTGGAGACATCGGAAACAAGCAGAGAGGGAGCTTGCAAAGGTACATATACTTGCTCTTTTATGTTTTTCCATAAGAAGCCAGTTAAATATTATGAACAGAATATATTTCACTTGCTTAGCCATTTTTTGACAAAATTCATAGATTTCAATGTTAACTTATCTCAAGTTATGTATCTATTTTCAAGATGGTCGCATTTCACTTTGTGTTGCTGCCAATACTTGATAATTAATCTACAATTAAAGTTCTCCATGTGTGACTATATGACAAAATGACATCTATTTGCACATAAGTACAAGTTCGCAAACAAACAAATGTTTCTTGCATAGCACAACTATGTAGCAGCGGACTACCAACTTCGACAAAGCTTACACGCTATCGGCCGACCCCTACCGACATCCAAGTTCGACCAGTGGTGTGCACTCATGTGGAACTTGTTTCGTCTTGGCCTTGGTGTAACCCGATTCGGTCCGTGGCTGGCTAGATGCAGGAGCCAACTTTCGGTGCGAAATTCAGCTCGAGACGCTGCACAGGTTTACCATAAACTCGACCAACTACATTTAACAGGTAACTTGAATAAAATGTAAATGTCAACAAATCTGAAATGAACACTTTTTTATCCTAAATATTGTCCAAACAAACTGGTTGATTTTACACCTTGGAAAAAGGTATAAGTATGAAGCAGACATAAGCTTTCATTTTTCAAAATCTAAAAACTTAGTTTTTTGTGCCTAGGATTTTTAACTTGTTCTAATAAGCTACAGGTCAAAGGTTACTTTAGATCTGTTACCTTGAGCTCATGAAAATTTTGTCCTGTTGCTAAAAAGTGTTTAGTAAAACTAGTATGTATTATTTTGTTGCAGGAAAGATTAAAGGCAACAGAGTGATTGGATTTGTCTATTCCTTGAGTTCCATAAACCTGTGTGAAGTGGCAGGATGGAAAACAACCCCACCTGGCATTGCATCAAGTATCTATGCCACAACCGCCATCAGGATGAAGAAGACTGCTCCGAAGATCTTGAGATGGACTTTTGTAAGTAAAAATAAAAATAATGAACATAAAATCTATGTGAGTGATAAATTTATGAAAAATATTTGTTGAATAATAAAAAAGCCAATTTGTTTATTTGGCCTAAAAATTAAGAAACGGACCATTGTTGATTAATATATCTGCTCACTTAGGTAAAAACGCTTTAGAAAAGGAATCATTGGTTATAATCTACTTTGTATGAAACCATCAAAAACATATTATTAAACCTCAGTTACCAGGCAACGGACAAAGACTATGCAAAACTGTTAAATAGGGATGTTATTGCCTTAGTGCTTGGCCAAGGGTTTTTGGCAACACCATTCAGCAATAGGAAATCAAATGAAAAAAATGCAGTTAAACATTTTTGTTTTCAGAGATATTTTCTCAGCAAGAGCCGCAAGGTGATGGCTGCACATAGTGAAGCTTCCGATGAACTACGATGGCTCTGTCACCCCTTGGGACATCGCTTCGTTGTAGATGAAACCTGGTCAAATGAGTCTGAGAGTGACGAAGAAGAGGAGTTGAACTTCAACTTCACAACAGTCGCTGATAAAAGTAAGTTCGTATTAATATGTATTTGTATAACTAGGTTTTTAAAATGCACCATTTCAATGTCTGTTCCATCAAACAGTAAGGCCTACAAATTATGAAAACAATTGCTTTCACGGTATGCCTAAAATGGATTTTCTGGGTCAACCTTCATGCAACGTTTTAACTTAACTTTAGGGGAGACCCTTTTTGTGACCTATCATGTACCCTGCAGTTTTTAATGAGCTTAATTTCCTTCCATGACATTTATGTTTTAAAAAAAGAAATGTCATGCTGTCAAACCTGTCTAACACTGGCTTTATTTGTTCAACAGCGGACCCACTTTCACATGCGGCGTACAACTTCCGTCAGGCAATGTTGCAAAAAGCAGCCTACACCCTTGTTAACCCAGCAGAGATTGATGATGACACTTTGGAGCAACACAGAAACGGTGACAAAAAAGCTCGCAGGAAATCAAAACAAAATACTCCGTCCCATGAGGCACTGCAATATCTCCAACTGGTTTCTGAGTGCACCGAAAGTAGGCAAAACTTCCTTTTTTAATGACCATCTTTTAAAACTGATTTAGGATTTTAAATATTCCTTTTATGCAGTCTGATATGGTGATTTGTAGTTAAAATCTTTTTTGCATAGATTAAAATGATGTATCTATTATATGCTGTCAAAATTTTGTTGTTGGATCTCGTCATTTTTGTAATTGTTGCAGATGTTCTGAAAGTTGACGAACGCTATGATGCAGAGTGCAGATTTTGGTGGGCAGTAACATCCATCGCTGCTTACTGGTTGATCGGTGACGAAAAATCTGCTTCTGAATTATATCAGACTGTTGAACGACCACCGAAAAAACTGACAGAAACCAGGTAAGTTGTTATTTTCATGCAAACCTGTTAGGTCGGAAGTCTCAGATTGTTAGTTTATTCTCATTAAGCATCACTGTTCACAAATTTCTGTCAAAATGTGGCAAAACCTTTAAGCATTCAGTTTCGCCAGCTTTTTTATGAAATAAAATATAAGCCAGACTTTCTCGTTCTGATAAACGCCATTGTCATTCTGTGTCACAAAACAAAAAATGTTTTACGCACAAGTACTGGCTTGTAGTTTCTTATTTAGACTTTCAAAAACCATGAATCATTTACTTAAGTTAATCTTTTTTAGAAACCCACTCCCCCGAGCATTGATGTGGTCGTTTGTGGCAAGACGTGACTTCATGATACTTGAGGAGGAGATTGCCAAAGACCCATCAGTTGTTGAACAGCTAGCTCCTTCGTTTCATGTTGTTTCGCAAAGATGTGCCCAAGCCACTAAGCTGCTTAAACAAAGCTTGATGAACCAGCAAGACACTAACCCCACAACTGCTGTGAGTAGAGAGGTGTTAAAAAAATTGCTGAACTATTTTTGATGTCACTCAAAGGTACATGGTAATAAAAAAACGCTGTTAAGTTTGTAGAAAGTCATCGATCGAATAACCTTTGCCAATGTTATGTTTTAAAAGAACATTTAAGACTGCAGGTAATTTTCCAGTCGACCTTAGTTAGCCACTTTGACATTCAAGTCATCCTGTAAAAAACAGTGAAAAAAATTGTTAATTTTTAAATTTTGACAGGGCTACAGTGTTTAAGATTAACTGTTTTTGCATCTTTTTACACATTTTTTAAACATATTTGCCTGCCTGACAAATCTTAATCCAACTTTAAGTATCCAACATGCATAGCAAGTGCAGGTGTTACAACACCTAGTGCTTGTATTGTGGTCATTTTCATGTTGCTGGTGAAGGTGCATTGTAGTTGCATTGCACCGACATTAGTTGTTTGTGTGCAGTGTTTCCACAGTGCAATATCAACATGCAATGCTCTCTTCGACCAAATTGAGACACAGAGGGAAAGTTGTATCAGATATAATATTAAGCAATGGTCTATAGTCCAGTGTTGGAATAAGCCTGAACTGCAAAATATTGTTTTAGTTGCAATTAATGCCAATAACTGATGCTTTTCTCAATTATATAGGGTGTCTTGTGCTTATATATATTTTCAACCACTCGACAGGCTTTCCACATGATTGCATGTGAATGGTTGCTGACAACAAGGACCGGTATATGGGAATGCACAAGATGTGCTGATGGAATTACCAGACGTGCAACTGCGGAGCAACTGTCCAGTTTCGAAGCAGATTTAAACCTTCTGCGAATAATAGCAGGAAAAATACCAGCGACGCAATCAAAGGTATGTTTGACATTTAAACTGGTACACTTTCCAATGTATAAAGGATACATGTTAACAGCTAATTCGGCCATACCCTATATTTTTTAAAGGTGTTTTGAAACGTCAAATAAAGCAGTTTTGATGCAAACGTTTTTTGATTCAAAGTTAAAAAATGTTTTGACCTCAGAAAAAATTGTGCTTATTTAGTGGAACTGTAAAACTGTTTTTTGTATAAAACCAGTGTTGCTAAAAATGTAAACTCCCATACAGGTTTATTTGCATGAGGCGACCCTCCGTCTGATGGCGGGAGCTTGTCCCACGAAAACACATCTGCTGCTCAACCGAACCTTACGACGCCGTCACCATTCAAAAAGTACATTTGTCTTAATTACTCATTTCCATGCAAACCAGCTTAATCCATTCACTATTTTCAGACGATTCGGAGACAAACGAACCACCGCAACCTGGCGCCAGAGAACAGGTCGCCGCTGCCCGTCTGGCGGCCAAATATCTCCCCCAACCTCTGGTAGCGACATCTGGTGGCAAGGAATCAATGTTAAGGGACGCCATGGCTAAAACGGAAATTCTGGGGGATAAAAAGGGTGTAAAAGAATTCAGGAAAATGCTGATTCAATGCGACGACCAAGTTCAAGTTTCTGCTGCTTAAAGCTTTTATTTCGCTTGAGCGATCGTTTATTTAAATCTTTTTGCTTTGTGATGTGCTGTTGTAAATACAGATACTTTTGTTCTTTGCCAAATTGTTCTAAAGGGAAAGTGCTTTTGCAGAGCAGGTGTCGAGGTTTTTGAAATATACACGAAGAAAGTTCAACTTCAAGCCTTCTGTATCACAAGATAAGAA
The DNA here is from genome assembly GCA_008931825.1 of Phallusia fumigata. NCBI lineage: Eukaryota > Metazoa > Chordata > Ascidiacea > Phlebobranchia > Ascidiidae > Phallusia > Phallusia fumigata. The sequence goes on from QXVZ01028478.1 coordinate 6,111, forward strand.
ACCTGGAATTTTTGTGAAACACAATGCGACTTATATCTGACATTAAATTCCCATCGTTTTATCCTAATTGTATAGTGTTAATTAGTAATACGGCATATGGGGGTAAAGTTGTCTATTTTCTGTCGAGAGGCGAAAAAAAATCTTTTACGTGATATGCTTGATTAATTTTGGCGGGAAAGACATCGCAATGATGAAAACAAAACAGTTTTTGTTGTTGTAAATATTTTTGTTTACAAGTAGCTTGATTAATCGAATGCTTAATAAAGTTCAAGTTGACGAGAAATTCTTGGTTTATATATCTGGCTTTATGAGACTAACATACTGCTTGTGAAGATACATAGTAGACATCAGGTAACATTTTTGTTTATCTTTTAGGGGGGAATTACCTTTAAACTTTTGCCTAAATTTCGCAATGAGTCAAAGGGTGACACGAAGTTCAACCAAAGGCAAACCTGTAAAAAAGGAGCCTGTAGTTCCTTTGCAGGAATGTCAAAACAAAGATGACAATAAATTGAAACGAAAAAAGGGTCAAAAAGTAGAGGCAATAGAGGTGAAAAAACGAAAGAAAACTAAAATGGCTGAAGTCAATATCAAGCAAGAGGAAAAACATAACACAAATAAGGAAGATATTGTCCACAAAACCATCACTTTCAGAGGAGTCGTACCAGTTGATGAAGAATGTGCTATGTGCCAAGAAAATTATCATGTTTATGTGAATGGAGAATCTGTGTACAATGCGATGCTGAATCAAACAAATGTCGGAAGAAATAACAACAAATACTACTTGATTCAACTTTTGAAACACAACAGCAAACCACAATATTTTACCTGGTTTCGGTGGGGTAGAGTGGGTAAGATTGCTGGAACTAATCTACAGGAGTTACCCCTCGACAGAGCTATTGAAGTCTTTGAAAAAAAGTTTTCTGATAAGACGAAAAACCTTTGGGAAATGAGAAATTGCTTTGAAAAGTATGACGGCAAGTATGACCTTATAGAAATGGATTATGGGGATGATAAAGTACCTGAAAAGGTTGAACAAAAACCAATGCCAAAAATAGAGTCTAAGCTTCCAAAAAAATTACAGGACCTCATTTCCTTGATATTTGATCAGCAAGAGTTTGAAGAGAGTGTCAAAGAAATGCAGTACAATGTGAAAAAAGCCCCATTGGGAAAGCTAAATGACAAGCAAATCAAAGCAGGATATTGCACATTGAAAAAGCTTGAAAAATGTTTGCAGAAAAACAACCACAAAGGCATGGTAGAGGCATGCAACGAGTTTTACACCAGAATTCCACACGATTTTGGCATGAAAAGACCCCCTGTAATACACTCTGTTGCTGAAATGAAATCGAAACTTGAACTTTTGCAAGCATTAAGTGACATTCAAGTTGCAATTACTATCATAGATGAGTCTGATAGTAAATGTTTTAAAGAAAATCCACTGGATTCCCGCTACAGATCTTTGCAATGTGACTTGTCAGCTCTCTCAAGAGATAGCCCAGAATTTAAGCTCATTCAGCTTTATGTTTCAAATACTCATGCATCAACACACAGGAATTACAACCTTGAAGTGGAAAATGTGTTTTCAGTTTGTAAATCAGAAGCAGATGAAAAATTTCAAAAGGATCTTGAAAACCGTATGCTTTTGTGGCATGGATCACGACTGACCAACTGGTGTAGTATTTTGCAACAAGGTTTAAGAATTGCTCCCCCAGAGGCCCCCAGCACTGGGTATATGTTCGGAAAGGGAGTATACTTTGCTGACATGGTGTCAAAATCTGCAAATTACTGCTTTGCATCGCAGAGACAAACAAGTGGATTTGTATTACTCTGTGATGTTGCACTTGGAAACACATGTAATAAACTTGCAGCAGATTATGATGCAGACAAACTCCCGACTGGATACCATGCCACAAAGGGTCTAGGCAAAACACAGCCAAATCCAGTGGAAAATGTGACCACTGAAGATGGATTAGTGGTTCCTTGCGGAAAACCTATAATGGTTGATGAAGCAAAATCCTCAGCTTTACTTTATAATGAATATGTGGTGTACAATGTCAACCAAATTCGCCCAAAGTATTTGGTACAGCTCCAGTTTAATTTTGTGCATGGTTGGTAGCAAATGATCATAAGTTTAATATACAGAGTACATTTGGAGATGATTTTTTTCCAATTCTTTTTAAATTTTTAAACTTCAATGTACTTTTCTGTGTTGCATTAATCTTGCAAAAGCTGACGATTTTGTATTGACTGTTTAAAGGCCCTTAAACGTTTTTACCCCCATTCATTTATTAACTTTATGTATTTTTTTGTGAAATATTGTGTGGTTAATTTGTTTTAAATTGAAAAAGGTGTGGCAAATAAACATTACCGACCCTTTTTTAATAGTTAGTGTTATAGCGAGCAGATTAAAAAACTATCGGGTTTGCCTTTCAAACCGAATTTTATTTAACCAGTACAGGGTTGTTTACTAATAAAACTTCCAGAAAGAAACCAAACGTTCATAAGTCGAAAATCAGTTTTTTTTGTTCTTTTAAAACGTAGCACAGCTACAGAAAAATCAGATTAAGCAACAGTTCATACGTTTTGGAAATGGAATCCGCATATGCAGTAAGCACAAAGTTCGTTAAGTAAACCCTTTGAATAATATTTTTAAGAAGGAAATGTCACGGATGGTTTGGCACGTTGTGACGTCGACCAAAATCGCTCGTTTGTCAATAAAAAATACGCGTCGGTGTTCTTTTTCAGAAGGAAAAAAATTTCCAAGGTTCTTGTGCAAACTTTTTCGTGTTTGCAAACAACTTAACGGAGCCTTTGCAGCGAAACTTTTCAAATAGGCCTTAGGCTAAATGCCTGACGCAGCCAAAGAACTGAGCTTAAGATAGATTTACCACTAAGAAGGTTGCATTTAGTGATGTTAACTTAACATTTAGGTCGAGTTCAAAATCATTTCAGATCAAATAAAAAATGAACAATGTTCAGTTCAGTGAATTAGAACTGAGATAATAATACCACATATAATTTGTGTTTGAGAAATCACCGCAGAACAGTTTAAAAGACAAAGATTTTCAAAATTTGTTCAAAAATATTTTTTTCTTCAGAGCTAAGTATTTATGACTTTTGTACAAAAAGTAATAACGTTAGATTTGTGAAATTTTGCCTGCAGGCAATTTTTTCTTGTTGACACAGGGCCTTTTCTTTGTATAGTTTGACAACATTTGTCAGTGCACAGTATATCTGGTTAGGTTCAGTTGTATTGTAAGCAAATGCAATTTCTTTTTGGTGCTCCCATGATATATTTCAATATGTAGGATATACATGGACCACACCATACAGAGAATTAATTTATTTCCATTCCAGGTGTTTGTGGTTAATAGCTACTGATCTAGTCCTGCTCCAAAATATTGGATCAGCAGTTACCACACTCCAAGCTGTAATGAATATTTACAAAGATAAGGAGGCACAGCATAGAATTCCGAACCCAACCAAAAATGAAATTGACAGTAAAAAGCACTGGAATGAATATGAACGAAAACTTTGGACAGTTTTACTGTTTTTCCTCACAGCGACTTTGTTTGCAGCTCGCGTTGCAATGCCAGTGTGTGCTGCAGCGATTTCAAAGGAGTTCGGTTGGAACAAGGCTGACTTAGGAGCAGTGATGGGTTCATTTTTCTGGGGTTATATAACAACACAAATCCTTGGTGGTTATATGGCCGATAAGATTGGAGGTGATCGAGTGCTATGGATGTCTGCATTGCTGTGGAGTACTCTAACATTTTTCACACCATGGATTGCCTCAATATCCTCCCCCTATTTTAATACAATGTCCTTACTTATGTTGTCTCGAGTACTGTTGGGAGTATCGCAAGGAGTACATTACCCATCGTTGATGAGCCTGCTCGGACAAAGCATCTGTGAAACAAAGAGGTCTTTGCCAATCGGCATAGTAACAGCAGCGGCAAACTTTGGCTCTCTTGTCTGTGGTGGAGTAGGCTCAGTAATTCTTGAACACCACGGTTGGCAGCAAACATTTTATGTTACAGGGTTGACTGGGCTTCTGTTGACCTATGTTGTACGATCCCTTGCTGAGAAACCAAAGCAAAAAGTCATATCTATTGACAGCATGGTTTACACCCAGCCACCTGTGGGAAAATCTGACAGTGTTCCATGGCGGTTTATATTCACTCAACCATGCATTTTGGCTTTTATGGGGGCCCATTTTTGCATGAACAATTGCTTTTACATTTTAATTTCGTGGCTGCCAACTTTTTTCCATGAAAACTTTCCTCAGGAAAAAGGTTGGGTATATAATGTCGTGCCATGGATATTGTCAATTCCGGCCAGTGTGCTTGGTGGTTGGATTAGCGAAAATATGATAAAGAACAAGTTTTCTGTGACCTTTACCCGAAAGACTTTACAAGTTTCAGCTATGGGTGGGACAGCAATCTTTGGATTTATTCTTCCATTTTGCACAAACTTTGTTCTAGCTCTGCTCTTTGCAGGGCTTGCTGTTTCTATTCAAACTTTTCACAACAGTGCAGTGCTGGTAAATCCCCAAGATTTAACCCCCACTTACGCTGGTTCAGTGTTCGGTGTTTCAAACGCAGTCAGCTGCATCCCTAGTTTTCTTGGGGTTTATGTCACTGGGTACATACTGGATGTCACAAACAGTTGGAGTTACGTGTTTTTATACATGGGTGCTGTTAATTTTGTTGGTGCTACAATTTTTATTATTTGGGGGACTGCGAAAAGAATCGTTTAACAAAGACCAGCAGAGCATTTGTAATTCGCCATTTGAAAGAGGTGTATTGATGTTCTAAATTTTAATGTTTTATGCTTAGGGCCATGTTAAATCATACCAAAGCAAGTTTACAAGCAGA
>QXVZ01028480.1:0-24698 GCA_008931825.1 Phallusia fumigata
TATTCTTACAACATGGCTATGCCCCACTGGGCCGATGCGTTAAAATAGGCAGCAGAGAAAAGGTCCAATCCGATGAGAGCAACCGCAGGGGCAATGGTTAGCGGTCCAATGAAGCGTAGCAGGAATCCGATAGCACCAGTTAAACCAAGCAAAATCTGAAGCACCGAAGCAACTGCGATAGCTCCTTGTACCTTAAAAGTGAAAAACAACTTTCTGCAGAAAAACAACTGACGCGTCCAGTAGTTAAGTGACCAGAAAAAGCGAGTGTCGTGCGCAAAAGGCAGGTTGACAGCAATCTGCTCGATCAAGTAACGAAAGGCGTTTGATCGTTTTTGTCACAACGGTTAGATACAGCCGTTTAGATACGTTGAACATGCTTCGAAAATAATTTTGCATTTAATGTAGTGCAAGGCTAAAGCGAATTTTTAAACTTTGATTGAAACCTCCTTTCGAAACAAAAACCGAAACATCTTCGTTAAAGCATACTTGTTAGCCATCTAAAAATAGACTTTCGCTCACATGCAAAAAACTAAGACCAGAAACGGCGTAAACCAGATTGAAAGAACCCAGCATTGGTTTGTGCATTCCAATCAACTCATCACCATTATTTCACACATAACATTCTCACCTCCCTCATTCTTCTCATCCAGACTTCATTTCCATCAATAATGCTCCCATCTGTATCGTTGTACAAAGTCTTCGAGCTGTTTCCAAATCCAGAGGGGAGAGGATCGGGACACTGGTTGTGGGGAAGAGCCAGGATTGCAAGTGTGGGAGGCAGAAAGCTGAAAGTGCCTCCCTGCATAATTGGTAGTCTGCAACGCAAACGAATTGAGCTGAATGAAGTTTGCTTGGTGCAATGCCTAATATGCCTTAAAAGAAACTGTTTCGATGCTACGACGGCGTAAAGTTAATCGAGGTTTTGATTCGGGTAAACTGTTTTTATGCACACTTTGTTGATATATACAGGTTAGAGCAATCACATTCAAACAGTTTACATATCTAGAACAATGTTTTATATTTAACCGGCCTTGTGATTAAAATTGATCAGTAATTTAAACCAACATTTCACTTAATATCGGTTTTCGGAATAAATGGATTTTCGATGGACTGTTGTTGTCATCTTTTTTCCGTTTTACGATGATAATATTATGACTACAGTCATCAGCCACTGACGGTACGAATCAAACTAAAACATTAATCATGCTACAAAATAAGCTTTCTGTGGATTATGATCGTTCCTGTGTCCTGTGTTTAAAATTAACAAATATAACAAAACAATTTACAAAAACAGAAATGTGTTGTTAAAAAAAATGTGTTCGGTGCACAGAAACATCCTGGCCAATCTTTTCGCATTTCGTTTCGCCGTGTTTAAGTAATTGGGCGCAAGAAAGTTACACGCTTAAAAACGTAAGATTAGTAGACAAACAACAATAGACAGTTGTGAGGAAACAACAGAATAATACTGCATGTGCAAACGTTCTTAAATCTTTGGTTTATGTTGCTCTCTCGTGTTCAATTCTTAACCAGGCATTTTTTTCTTACAGGCCTGCGTACAGTGATATACTTAAAAAACGAAATCTATTTACAAACTAATACCTCACGCCTAAGGTGGTTTGTAGCAAAGTAATTATGCCAGAATTAAAGAAAAGGCTGCTGATAAGAAAAGCTCTTGCTACGTCACCGTTGTCGTCATCAGCAATGCACAGACTGGGCGCCAATAGCAAAGGAAGGCCGATAAGAGCTCCGACTGCTATCAAGTAGTGCTACAAAATAAATCAAAACTATTGTCAGTTAAACATGTTATTTATTAGTATGGCCCAAATGCATTGTAATCAACGATCAATTAGCAACTGTACTGTGCAGTAAAAAATTATTTAGAAAAAACATTTTCCCAAAACTGTGCCATGTTTTCGAGAACAAAAAGCGTGCAATGTTAGTGAAAGACAAAAACTGCTACATTAAAGGTTTACGGCATTTACGATTGCAACAAATCAAACCAAAGTAGATGTCATATGTGAAAGTTAACCGTTGTCCACCAGTGACAAAAACACGGACAACAGTAGATAGATTAGCATCTCAAACGCTGTAACTTGCCCTGTGGCTTTTTTACTGACGTATCGCGCAGGGCAGAACGGCTTGTGTACCAACAAACTCGTTAACTAACTAATCTATCTCTTGTTGTAATCATTATTTAAAATGTGGAAAAATAGCCCTCGGATGCGAAAGTCGGCCACGCAACAACAACAAAATTTGTCGACTGAAGGCCTAAGCTTACCTGCAATCCAAGCACTATACATGTGTACCAAGCAGGAGTGTCTTCTACACTGTACAGGAGTTCACTTCCATCTGATTTTTTATCATCAGAGCTGAATACTTGCACTTCAATTTCATTATCGCCTCCCTGCAAGTGTATTAACTAGGTGTCAACCATCTTTTCGATCAAAAACCGCTGGGCGTTTGTAAAAAAATTGAAAACTAATATCTAATAAAATGAAAGTATATATTCTACAAATAGTTGTCTTAACCTACAGATTCATAGCCATAGTTTGTTCTGCCTTCATTATCTATCTCCGTTTTTCCGTTTTCTGCTTCCATCTCGATTGTGAATCTTCTTCAATAGTGTGCCAGCAGTCGAGCGCAAAACTTGTGGCGAGGCTGTAGGGGATTTCCCTACGAACCTTCTTCTGGCAACGGCGTTCTGGTTGCGCTGAAAAACTTCTGGCACACGAGAATCAATGTTACGATGATTTACTAAACCAGGGCTTCCCAAATTTTTTGGTCTGCGACCACTTTATATTTCAAATTTTTTTCTGGGACCCTTAACGTTTGAGGGAAAAAAGCAGTTCAAAACATACCATTTGTTGAAAGAGTACTACTAAAAAGCAACATCAAAAAATTATTTATTTTGCGCACTTACAACATGTTAGGAAACATTAAACCAAGCCAAATGCTCATAAAGTCGGCAATTACCTCCATTTGTAGGAAATTGGTCTACTCGCGACCCACAAAATTCTTTGCCCGACCCTCTGAAGGGTCGCGACCCCTTGTTTGGGAAGCTCTGTACTAAATGACTAGTGATTTCCTTTCTGGCGGTTTGACCGTCATATTTTTGATAAAACAAGCATAGGGCCCGTGTTTTTGGTAGGTCTCTATACTCGAGTCACAAGTCATGTTATTCGTCAAACCACGACTCGTCGCGTATTTTGAACGGCGGCCTAGAGGCAAGTGGAAAGCACTTACGGCTAATTAAATTTTAAAGAAACCGATGAAAAAGAGATAGATCCGTGCAAACGTAAAGTTGTTCAAGGACTGTTTTTATAACCACCGAAGTTCTTCATTTTGTAAACTAATTCGGGTCGTTTACAGACAGTTTTTGCTAAACATAACTCAAGTCTTCCGAAAACAACGACTTCAACTGAAATAATTCGAGTTTCTGACAACATGATCGATTTATCCAAACACAAAAATTAAAGATTGCCAAGCCGCAAGCAAATTTTACAACGGTTATTTATTTACAAAACTGCTAAGCAATAAACGACTGTGCATTTCCAAACTGCAGAAAGGGGCAAACTACTTTCCAATGGTTTTTAAAGCCCTGTCGTATTTACAGTTTGGCAGACCGACGATAAGCACACAGGGATTTAAAATTTTACGAAAATACGGAAAATTGTTGAATAATGGGAAAATCATAAATATACAAATACAATTGATTAGAGAGTCGTCGTTTTCACTCTACATCAAAAAGGAAACTGCTGCATATATTACCAGCTGCTTAAATCGGCAAGATTATAGCAAGTTGTAACCAACAAGACATCTATTTACCAATGGTAAATTTGTAAATAAGAATTGGTTTGTATGACTTCCGATCTCTTGCTGAAATTGTCTACACAACTATCGCATTTACACGATAAACAAAATGGTAAAAAAATACAATTCTTAATTAAAACAGTGCAATAGTTGAAAGAAAATAAACAGTTGAATCCACGATGAGAAAGACACAAAAGTATGGAAAACATTAGTCACGATCAGCGGAACTTATGAAAAATAAACCTCGGCGGTGAGACGACTAGTAATTGAAGGAATCTGTTTCTTGTTGTTGGTCTTTGCGTCCGGAGTGTATGAAGCGAACTCGTATGCCACCATGTGGTTAACTCTTGTAAGAATCTGACAAAATAAGTAGGTTTTTTGTAAACCATGTAATCTGAAATGTCCAAAATTGGAAAAAAATTATATTTTTGTCTCTCTTTTTATTTTACCCACTACGTCACAAACACATGCGTATTTATTGTAATGATACGAGACACATATTAGACACATAAGACCGTTGCAAAAAAATACTGTTTGTTTAGGTGTGTAAGCTTACAATTTTCGTGTAAACGAAAGTAAATTTTAAAATAATAGGGTATTTTAGCTATATATTTTTGAAAAACCTGTATGAGCTCCAATTTCTTCCCGTATCGCTTCAAACAGTGGCAGAGAAAAAATATAAAAACCGACCCGTATTCCGCGTTTCTCCACGAGTAGTAATCTGAACCGAAAAAGTAACTTAAGTCACAAGCAGAATCATTTTATACCAATCGCTTTTCGAACCTACCGGCTACAGTGGACTGTGCGATCAGAAAATCGGATTCCACTGGTATGATTATGTCTTTATCCTTTTGAGGGCCCAACGGTATTCCATCTGTTGTTATTGCATCACTGGCGACTGTATTTGAGTGTACAGCTCCGTTGTCAAGTTGAAGACCTCTGCAAGCCTGTGTATATTTTGGAAACGTTTATGTAAGGTCGCTCTTCGTGTTATTGCTTTGATCGTAGTTGTTTAATCTTGTACTTATTTGCTGGTTTAACGGTTGTTGTAAGTAGCAATGACAACTATCGCTGTTGCAACGGTTTCTGATGCCGCCATTAACGTAGCAGCTGATGGTGTTGCTACCATTGTTGCTTTTGTTGCTACTGTTTGTGCTGTGGTTGCTGTTTAAGTTGGAGCAGCTTCTATTATTTTCACGGTTGTCTTATTTGTGTTGCAGTCTTGTTTGCTTTTTAACTGCTGTTATTATGGCTATTTTCGTCTTTCGCAGTACAGTTTGTGTGGACAAAGCAAAGCTATCGCGTTTTCTGAAAATGTATTGGCCATCTTAAAGTCAACTGACACTGATGTCACAAAGCCATACCAACACAAATCAATCCAAAATTAGGTTGTTTTTCTCAGTTGTCAAACATTTTGTTTTGAGAAACATTTTTAACACAGAAATACCTGCACAAAGAAAAGCTTTGGTTTTCCTGCTAACGTGGGGCACTTGTCAGCTCCAAACTGTCGCGTAATATCCTTCAACAAATATGATTCATCTCTGGCATGTAGCACATCATTCTCGCCACCATGAGTTAGAATAGCACAGGCAAAATAACCGTACATTGAATGGTCTGCGGCTGCCACTGAAGAATACATGGTCGTAGGAAAGCATTGTTTAAACGCCGCATACGAAACTATCATCTTAATAACAATGGCGAGGCCCATCATGATTATTGCTGAACAGAAAATAGTCACACTTCATGTATTTTCAGAAACAAAAGCTTCACAACTACATCTGATCCAATAGCAAAAACCTTAATTTTGGTAGTTTAACCCCGTGTCAAGACATTCACTGTATCGAGACAATTATTCTTTTGCATGACAACCTTAACGTTTTCTGCATGTTACATCAACAACATAGAATAGACTTACAATCGGTGACCAACTGCATAATCTGCTTTTTCGTGTAGTCCATAAAAGTACAGACGTGTTCAAAACCCAAGTGCTTGGCTGTTTCTTGAAGCCGATACTCGTCCTCTCTAGTTCCCACTCGCGATGGCAAATTCTTGTCATCAAAAGTCTGTGCACATTATGAAAAAAATATTGTTTTCCAGATAACATTTTGACATTTAACTAAAAAACTAACAATTCTAGTTCCGGCATATTTTATGTGTTTTTTGAAATCAGACATAACATAAATTGAGGATTTTAGGCACAACTGTAGACAATGGTTTTGAGTTTTTTGTGTAAAAAAGGTCAAATGGTAACATTAGAAACATTTAAAAACAATTCAGTATAGTTATAGTTTGCCTGAATGTATTTTATTGTCAGGCTCTAAAACCATACAAACAACAGGTTGATAAAAAGGTTGTTCCGAAATATATATCTCTTTTAACGAACAGCCATTGACTGATTTTGTGTTGGGGGGGGAGCTTCACTGTTATCATTTGAATCGAGTTTACACAATGTCCGTCGATGTGCAGATGCCTACTATTGGAGGGGCAGATTCTGTGAGAACCATGTTTAGTTATATAAGCTGTTTAGAGCAGTTTTGTTGCCAAAAAGTTACTGCGCAACGATTTATATTTCAACAATTTGAATACCGCGGAGTATTGATTAAAAAAGTTCTCTGAACAAAAGTTACCAAACAACTTGCAGTAAAAATAAACGTTTGCACCGAAAAAATAAATATCTGCAGAAACTTTGTTAAACTACATTTATTGGTCTCCCTACTATTTGACATAATTGCGCAGACATCGCCCGGTTTAGCAAAAACATATACAGTAACCTCGGAAAATACGGATTCGGTTAATTCGGATCTTTGCCCATTCCGGATAAAATTGAACGTTTCGGTTAGTCCGGATCAAAGTAGTACTTTTTACACCTAGCAATCCGGATTTTTTACTTTAAAACGGCAAATTCGTACACCACACTACATTCCAGTTACATTTATTCATAATAATTGCTTATCAGGGGTGTAGTGGCAAATTTCTAAGCTTACTACTTCTTGCCTTTCCACGATCCTAATGACCCACCATTTACTGTAGTGGATGTAGCGGAGTGGAGCTCCGGCATGCTCTTGCTGCACTATTAGTTAGATGCTTGCTTCGCTACATTGTACTCCAAACTTACAACATCATTGTAACATCGTATCGGCTGACAAACCGCCATTTTTACCGTGCGTATAATGTAATGGTCAATTGTGATGTTTGTCGCTCTTTGCTTTTGGGGTTATTTAGTGCGTAAGGTTACATCAGTAAATTCGTTTCAATTTCAAGCAATTCTATTATTATTATGTTGGTAAAGTGTTAATTTTTAAAGTAATTTTTGCGATCAACCACTATTAAGAATATATAGTGGCAGGCTTGAATCAACGTCTTCTGATAAACCGGATCTTTGCCAAGTCCGGATTAATTTGTCGGCCCAACTGTCCGGACTTTACCGTAGTTCAGCTACTTTCCTCTATTATAACGCGTATTTTGTCACGCTTGACTGAGTTTTGGCAATGCGAGGATAAATGGACTTTTGAAAAAACTTGCTTGTTTACAACATGAGCGTTTGGTACATTTAATTGTGGTATCAAAAATTAGCTGCAAACAAAACTATTTTGCTGCAAACATTTAGCTGCAAACAAAACTATTTGCTGCAAACATTTTCCTACCTNCGCTCTTTGCTTTTGGGGTATTTAGTGCGTAAGGTTACATCAGTAAATTCGTTTTAATTTCAAGCAATTCTATCATTATTATGTTGGTAAAGTGTGAATTTTTAAAGTAATTTTTGCGATCAACCACTATCAAGAATATATAGTGGCAGGCTTGAATCAACGTCTTCTGATAAACCGGATCTTTGCCAAGTCCGGATTAATTTGTCGGTCCAACTGTCCGGACTTTACCGTAGTTCCGCTACTTTCCTCTATTATAACGCGTATTTTGTCACGCTTGACTGAGTTTTGGCAATGCGAGGATACATGAAAAAACTTGCATGTTTACAACATGAGCGTTTAATTGGTACATTTAATTGCAGCATTAAAAATTCCAAAACTATTTGCTGCAAACATTTTCCTACCTCGTGGTTAAATATAATGAAGCAACCCCGTTCCTGGTATTTTGATTTGTAAGCGAATTTTTCGTCCTCCGCAGCAAGATCTTCACTTGACGTTGAAACTTTGCTGGTTGTGGGTTGTTTGGAAATGGGTGCTGAGTCGCAGGCCACAGTGTCCATGTGACGTCGCTCTTTGCTAGAAGTTTCAACAAACGATTCTGTTCGTGTTAGCTTTTAAATCAACATTACCGGGTATTGTAGCCGAAACTTGTTGCAAAACCAAAACCTTGGGTCTAATCGTTGTCCAAACGTTTTAAAGCTTTAAGTCAAAGCACAAACGAGGTGCTGTTGTTTAAAGCAGAGGTATGCAACCTGCGACCCGCGCAACCGACCAAAGAACAGTAAGGACTTAAAGCGAACGTTTTGCTATGAATTTTACTCTTTCTTTTCAATGTAAACGAAATGATCTTTCTCACTATTTTCAAAAAACTAGCGTCATTTGCATGCAATAAAACAATGCAAACTTGTGGTGAATGATTGTGCGGCCCGCGGTTTAATTCGATTGATTGTATTTGGCCCTTTAGCAAAAAAGGTAGCGCATTCCTGGTTTAAAGTACTATGATTTAAAGACCAGCATAAAACAGCCAAAAAGTAATATAACGACAAGTTTCACGCATATGTAGAATCCCATATTCATTACTGGCAAAATTACGCTTGAAATGTTTTACTACGCATACCGCCAGTTTTTTCCCTAAAACAAAGGTAAAATTTGCTTTTTCAAATAATTGTTAGTAGTTCATTTTACTCAAAGCTTCTGTATCGCCCATAGTGGTGTTCGACATTTATTACTTGTTTACATGAGTAGTGTTAACTTTGTGACAAACGTTCTTTACCTAATTTTACCAACACTCAATGTTTAAAACAACACAAGAGTACACCTGCAATTGGAAGGTTATATAACTGCGGATTTTCCTGTTAGAACACAGTAAAAGAAAAATAATCTATCAAGCAGTAAACAATGGCCTTATAGCGTTGAGTCACCAACCCGAAATAATGGACCAACGTTTGAACCGCCTGTCCTTCCTGGAACATTTTCGAAACCAACTCTTTGTCGTCGGGGTTGCGCCTGAACAAATCACCGTAGAAAAGTAAAAATTAACACCGATTAAAAAAAACATATCAGACGGTAACCTACTGAAAATCCTGCGTGTTCATTTCTCTGTCCATTCGGTAACAGTTCTCAGTAACATCACCTTCAAAACAGGAATTATGGCACTTAGAAGATTGCTGTCAACACGACGTATGTGCGTTGGTGGTTGTGAGTAATATTCAATTATGTTCCATACGTCATTGATGCCGTATGGTTGTTGTGTTTGTACAGTTCATTAAACTGTGTTTAAAACTACCATGCATATGATCATGTGAAATTTAACCACAAAAAACAGCTCCCAAATATATACACCACTGCTTATTTTTTTGCTCTTTACACATTCTGGCCATTTTATGATATAGGCCCGTACATGACACCATACAGTCTATTTTGAAACCAAACGAACCCAATATCAAACAAACACAACTTACCCGCAGATTTTTTACGTTCCAATAAGCTCATCGTTGTTATGATTATCAGTTGGTGTTGCAGACTTTTAATGTAAACAATGCCCGAAACAAAATACCTCGTCTAAATCAGTAAAGTTTAAACCCACATTTAACTGCTGCAGCGCCTACTTTTTTCCTAATTAAACATCTAATAATTAGCACTGACGTTCTGGACACAATACGACACTTGTGTTTCATAAGGGGTAGTTCATCAAACCCCTACTCTAAGTATATCTAGCCGTGTCACGCTGGACTTATTTTCTCCCAAGAAAATCCCCTTTGCGTCACACAGACAGCAGCAAGCTACAGCAAGCAGGGACAGTTTCCTGGAGAGAACGGGTCTATTGTTGCGTCATGTCGCACTTATACAGGCCCGTTCGTCGAACGTCGCATTGTTTTGATTGTTCTAGGTGGGCGTAACAACACCGACTTCTTTTGCTTAATACGTTTGTCAAGATACCTCGGGTTGCATTTTCGTTAAAATGCGTTTAACCTAAAACGGTCCGCTTGGTTGGTGTAGTAGTGGCGGGCTTATACCAACCAAACTTGTAAATGAAAAGTGAAGACACAAACAAATTGGAAATAACCAAATTTGAACAACTACGATACACATATCTTAAATTCCTACAGACACGACTAAAATCGATTTTATTAGTTTAGGTTTCGTTTTCTATAGTTTGCCAATGATATCAGATTACGGCCAAAACAAATCTGATAATGACCATTTAATCAAAATCAAATCTTTTCATGCTAAAACGTCACGTGACAAGTAGCGAGGTACAGTTCAGTTAATTTGGGGCAAAACGGTGAGAAATTAAAAGTTTAAAAGCGGATTAATCTGAACACTTTCAATCTGCACTTGCAATTTCAACATTACTGTCATCGTGCAGTACCATGCATCAAAGCGCTTCCGAAAATTGACTGTGATGTCACCTGGTGGTGAATCACAGTGCATTGCAACGAAAGGTAAAGAAAGGTGCAATGCCATGAATCACAATCCTCAATGTTGCTGTTGTTTGTTGCACCACCACGACAGCATAAGTATCAAGATCTGAAGATTTGTGTTTTCGATCACATATTACCTGGGTTTTTAAGGTTTAGTTTTGCTTTAACAGTACGGGTCCCGCGTCTACAAGTCGACTGTGTCATCTGGAAACTCAGTGAGTTTTAAATTTTTTTCAAAGACAAAACAAAAAACCGCCTAATTAGTTATCCTGTATAATACAGTGCATCTAAAACCTGTGTTTTTAGCCAATTACTGGTGATAGTAAGTTTGGAGAAAAAACCAATTTGTCACATAGTTACTTTTCCACATCAACAGTATTCTATCAATCTGCTGTACATAGTTTTGTGTTATGTTTCTCTTTGTCATTTGATCAGTGTGTTAAGTTGCTCCTCATAGTTTTGCGTACTTCGCGCAGCACATTGAATCAGTATACGTACAACGACAATGCTCGTGAAATTTGACTGAGAGAATGTGTTTTATAGTGGCGTTAAATAGTCGTTTAATAGACCCCGATGTAGAACACAACAGGAAACACAAAACAACACAGAAAATGTCCTCTGACATAACTTTTTATGTATTTTTTACCATTTATCACTTAATATTAAAAAAGATCTTCAAAATGTAAAATAGGTTTCATACAAGTTTGGATGTAATTAAGGTGCGGTCAAGTTTTTTGATGTCTAAAACTGTTTGGTCATCCATTTTTTTAATTTTTAGACTAAGTTTCCCTTTTCCACAACCAATCGGGTTTGTAACTTCTGCCATACTCAACAAAAATCAGCGTTATTTTCAGCTAACAGGTTTAAGCTAATTAGACCCCTGTTTAATTAACCTGTTTTATCAAAATAAAATAGTTGTCCATTCGTTAGGAACTATCTGTATGTATATTTTGATGACACAAAAGTTATGTACAAAATGTAGTTGCTTTAATCGTTATACAGCAGACGTTGCGAACCCAGTGTCGGGTTGATGTAAATAATTTGGAACGCCTCTTCTCCGAACATTTTCTGTCAAATGCAAACAAAATTTAGTTAAAGAAACTTTAAATGGAGATTTGGCTATTATAAGAAAGAGGTTGTTAGACATTAAGCACTTTCGAAGGAAAAACAAAGAAACATTAAAGACCGAAACACTTTTTTGGCAATCGAAATTTACCTTTACGATTGTAATTAAACCCTTGTGAGGGGTTGAAAAATGCCGAAAGCTCTTTGTAAAATTGCGGGTTGCTTCCAAAATACAGCAAAGCCGTTATAGAGGTTGAACACTTTGCGATGGTCGAAGCCAACGATGGAAGCACTGGATAGACTTGCTGTTAAATAAAAAGGATCACATAGGAATAAAAAAACTGTGTTGTTTGGTTACGACCTAATCGTGTGCGTAGATACGACATAAATACATGCAGCGTGTACACTGTCATGCAGAAACAGAAAAGGTTGGTTTTGGGGATGGGATTCGATCGAAGATTGGGTCAAAATCACCCCGAAACAAACCCTAGCAAAAGTTTATGACATCCTAGACGTGCTTTATGGACAGATAAAATACCGCATTAATTACTGCAACTGTCGTTCGTTTAAAAACTACTGTTTTTTTTCTAATTTTCCTCCACAACGAAATGTTTTTTACCTTTTCAGTTAGCAGGGACAGTGACGATATCACTGCGTAAGGAGTCCAGGAAATACAGAAACAAGCCACAGTTTTTGCCGCACATTTTGTCAAAAGAAGTTCTCTTGATCTCAATAACCCTTTCTGCTGCTTCCTCAAATTACCAATTCTCAGCCGAAAAGGATTTGCTCTCACAAAACGAATGATACGGGCATAACAAAAAGAAAGCAGTGACAGGGGACCTGAATAGAAAAATTAAAAATTGTAAAAATCGATATCCCGACAGCTGGAATTGTTAGGTTAAATGAACAAAGCGTAAAATAAAAGCCGCTAGATAAATTTACTTACCAAGATATCCAAATACCATCATACAAGATACATGAACAACATTTGGTAAGTTCTTTTCCATGTAATTGAATGAGCAACTGACCAAGATACCGTCTAAAATATAGCCACCCACCCCAAAATATGGCATACCCGCAAGCACACACCTAGAAATAGTTTCTATTATTCATACAAAGCCTGATTTAAACACTTTTCCTAGATACGACTTACGACGCAATGCAAACTATTGCTATTCTGATTAGTTGAAAAGTCAATGATGGTTGATACTTGATTGTTGATAAGATGGCGTAATATCGTTGCAGTGTCAACAAACATAAACTGCCAATCTGAGCAAAAGCAAACATTCCTGCCAGGAATGCTTGAGTGCGGCAAACTGTAAAACAAAACATGCAAAGAAGAACGCATAAGTTTTGTGGACAAAAATTTGTAAATCTTTGTTATCGTAACTTTTGTTAATGTATGTGAGCAGCACTGAAAACTTAAAAGGAAGTCCTTAAATACCGTCATTGTATTACAATGTAATCAGACTTGATCCCCTGAAAATAAGATGTTTTATGATATTTTGAGGTGAATATAATAGAACTTATTCATATTTTTAAATGAAACGTAACGGGCTATGAAAGGCATTTGAGTTGGTACAGTCAATTGGCCAGCATTATGTTTTAAAGTAGTCACACAAAGTAGATTGGCACATTAAGCGCAAACACTTTTATCATTGAATCGTAGGAACACGGTTTCCTAGGGAATATTTTACGGAACATTTATACCTGTGATGCTAAATTGCCATCCCGAAAGCATGCATGACCATACTGTGAATGGTAGATTACTGCAGCTCATCCCAATATTCGATAATACCAATATTATAACGGGTAAATGGATTATTCTTGTCGTCCGAGTCCGGTAAAGCCTTAACGTAATCACAAAATCACAAAATATAAACACATGTTATTTTGCTACGTTTTACTTTAAACATGGGTTGAGACGACCAAGGCCATCATACCTTGTTTTGTAATTTGATAGTAAGTTAAACCGTTTTGCTACTTTGTCAGGCTATTACCAACAATTACCGCGCAAAGTCATGGGACTGCTTTTAAATAGGTGTTTGCAAAACGCTATCAAGAGGTGCTCAAACTTGACGCTTAATTCTCCAGCAAATTATTGCTACTACCTTTTTACGAAAAAGTGCTGTTGTTTTTAGCTAAAAAAACCCGCACTTGTTTTCTTACCTTTGATAGAGCATCAGTATCACTGAGTTGGAGGTGACACTTATGATTCCTACAAAACAACACAGCAAACTAATAAAGGTGTACCACTGAATCGAAATGTTTCGGGATTCTTTGATAAACTGTACACCAAAGTCTGGGGACTCAAACATGAAAGCAAAACGGCAAAGCTTTTCAATCCCATAACATCTTGAAGCAGTGATGTTCGTAGAAGCCATGCTTCTAAACAGTCAGCTGAAAAAAATACATTCTATTTACGTGGTGACAAAGTCTCGTACAAATCATATGACTAACGATTGTTTTCGCTTAAAATTGTTTTAAAAAGCGGCAAAACAACATAACCGTTTCTGCTGTCACAAAATAGAATAGGGTTGGTTGAAGGCTTTCGGCATATATTTTCGTTGTCTTGTTAAAACCAAAAAAATATTGCATTACGAGGCAACAAAAGACAATGTATTGATCTATACTAGAATAACTAACAAAGGGATTACAATGAGGACTAGCGTGGGGGCAAAATTCTCGTATGGTGAGTACATTGCATTTAAACTGCAGTTAGTTAAAGAAAGTCACGCACTGCCTTTCATATCGCCAAAGTAGTGTTCATTTTCTGTATCCGTGAAAAATTATGTTAACAGCAGTGGTTTTTAAACTTTTACTAATAATTATATCCGTGCCCATGCAGTTTTTTTTAATGGCTCGCGGTCCACTACAAAACTAACTCCAATTAACTGCACATGATGTTACTTGTGACATCACATAGCAGCATTGAGCGGTGACGCCAAAAAGGGCATATTTAGTATATTTCAAAACATCGACTACTGAAGACGTTTCTCGGTCCACTTCAGAGCACTTCACCGACCCTTTGGGTACCGCTGATTTACAACTTGTTTTTTGACGTGCTGTAATCTTCTGACGCTTTTTTATTGCAAGCATTCCTTTTTGCACTGTGGCGTAGTGACAATTAGATCTACATGCTTGCGCTGACACCACAAAATACTTTCATCGCTATCTGAATAGAAAAACGAAGCCGCTTTTACGCAATGGTTTATGCTCTTGTCACCGCAAGAGATCAAAAGAAAAAACCCTAAAAATGCACGAATATATCCACTGGTAAGTACTTCAGTCACATTTATACCAACAAATATGCTGAGACTAGCAAAAATAGTTTTACAGCTGTTTTTTGTGTTTGACTTTTTGCGGGCATGCCTATATTGCATAAGACATCAACGCCTTAACGGAACCAACAAGTGGATAGATATTTTTTCGCCATTTAGAATATTGATTTACAAATGATGTTGTTAAAAGATTTTGCAGAGCCATCACAATCAGAAGGAATCGACCAGTTGGGACTTACTGGATGATTGGCCAGTTAATCGCGATCGACCTTTCGACACAGATTGTGTGGTAACATATGTAAAAAGCAACCCTCTGCGAATTGTCCCTCCTTAGTGGAATGCAAGTTTTTTAAAACTAAATTTAAAAAGCGTAACAACTGCTGTCTAGCTTCGTTCTGCTGTCTAGGGGGTAGGTTCATTCTAACAATACTGTGTTGCTTAACATCTGATCTATGGGACTTGTCTTTACATATCTTGCACTGTATATGCTGTTTGGTGGCATGTATGGTCACTAAAATCACTTGTTTTGTAGAATTAAGAACAGGAATTTTTCAATCACCAAAACAAGGCGGAAAAGTTGCGTCATATGCGGAAAATAATGGCTGTTAATAAGCGGAATGATTACGACGCCACAATGTTGCAGTGAAGTACAATGCAACGAGGCTATATTATCGAGCAGTAAACAGTTGTCAAGAATAAACACGTAACTGCAACGTGGTTTGGGGTAAGAGTTTGGCATTGCAAAGTGTCAAATCTGGATTTGGAGATGTAAAAAGAGCAAATTTCACCGGAATTAGGCGTTGATGCTACTAGTTGTTCACATAATAAACTAACAGTGTGCCGGCATAAAAGGGCTTGAAACACTACAATTAAATAACAAAGTTTTTTCGGGACTGTTAATAAACGCTTTATCATTGTAAATGAATTTATTTGTTTGATTTGTCCCCAAAATATTGTTTAGCTTCTTTGCGCAAGTACACATTCCGATAAAAGGTTTCTTCGTTTTTGAATTGATTGACTGGATCAACCTCCGTTGATCCACATTACAAATCCTATGCAGAGTCGGAGCGTCTCCGACTATTCGATCAAGTACTGCCCAAAAATTTCAGTACCATGGTTCCGTCACCTATTGGTTCTTTATTTAGGCTTTAGTGACCGCTAGGAGGACACAGGTCACAAACAATTACCCTGTTTATTAGTTACGTGAACTCGGGTAAGCGATTGATCGAATGCACGGAGGTGCCCGACCTGTATACAGACAAAAAATCTGATCAAGTTTAGTTCTCGGAATCGTCCTGTAAAAATAATTATTGGTCAATGTTTGAGAAAGNCACGGAGGTGCCCGACCTGTATACAGACAAAAAATCTGATCAAGTTTAGTTCTCGGAATCGTCCTGTAAAAATAATTATTGGTCAATGTTTGAGAAAGGTGTTCTCAACCGGGAGAATTTGTTATTTTTCAAGAGGAAAATTTCGTTTAAAATGCATTTAAACGTTTTTGATAATTATTGTAATTAGCTTTGCTTCTCTTCCTTATAAATTGAGGTCTGCATACTTTTGCAAACTATTTCCGAGAGGGATTTGTAGTTTGGAATATATGGTAAAGGGATAATGGAAAAAAAGTTGCAAACTGGTGGTCTAAGGCGCGCACCAAAAGACAGACAGAAAATCCCGCTTATAAAAAAAATGAAAAATGTGTAAAACAAGCCACATCCATTTGCGACAATGGCTGAANTAATCGCGATCGACCTTTCGACACAGATTGGGTCGTAACATATGTAAAAAGCAACCCTATGTGAATTGTCCCTCCTTAATGGAATGCAAGTTTTTTAAAACTAAATTTAAAAAGCGTAACAACTGCTGTCTAGGTTCATTCTGCTGTCTAGGGGGTAGGTTCATTCTAACAATACTGTGTTGCTTAACATCTGGTCTATGGGACTTGTTTTTACAGACCTTGCACTGATATGCTGTTTGGTGGCATGTATGGTCACTAAAATCACTTGTTTTGTAGAACTAAGAACAGTAATTTTTCCATCACCAAAACAAGGCGGAAAAGTTGCGTCATATGCGGAAAATAATGGCTGTTAATCAGCGGAATGATTACGACGCCACAATGTTGCAGTGAAGTACAATGCAACGAGGCTATAATATCGAACAGCAAACAGTTGTCAAGAATAAACACGTAACTGCAACGTGGTTTGGGGTAAGAATTTGGCATTGCAAAGTGTCAAATCTGGATTAGGAGATGAAAAAAGAGCAAATTTCACCGGAATTAGGCGTTGATGCTTCTAGTTGTTCACATAATAAACTAACAGTGTGCCGGCATAAAAGGGCTTGAAACACTACAATTAAATAACAAAGTTTTATTCGGGACTGTAAATGAACGCTTTATCATTGTAAATGAATTTATTTGTTTGATTTGTCCCCAAAATATTATTTTGCTTCTTTGCGCAAGTACATATTCCGATAAAGGTTTATTCGTTCTTGAATTAAGTGACTGGATCAACCTCCGTTGATCCACGTTACGAATCCTATGCAGAGTAGGAGCGTCTCCGACTATTCGATCAAGTACTGCCTAAAAATTTCAGTACCATGGTTCCGTCACCTATTGGTTCTTTATTTAGGCTTTAGTGACCGCTAGGAGGACACAGGTCACAAACAATTACCCTGTTTATTAGTTACGTGAACTCGGGTAAGCGATTGATCAAATGCACTGAGGTGCCCGACCTGTATACAGACAAAAAAATCTGATCAAGTTTAGTTCTCGGAATCGTCCTGGGTTTGAATCCTGTAAAAATAATTATTGGTCTGTTTGAGACAAGGGGTTCTCAACCGGGAGAATTTGTTATTTTTCAAGGGGGAAATTTCGTTTAAAATGCAAACGTTTTGATAATTATTGTAATTAGCTTAGCTTCTCTTCCTTATAAATTGAGGTCTGCATACTTTTGCAAACTATTTCCGTGAGGGATTTGTAGTTTGGAATATATGGTAAAGGGATAATGGAAAAAAGGTGCAAACTGGTGGTCTAAGGCGCGCACCAAAAAACAGACAGAAAATTCCGCTCATAAAAAAAATGAAAAATACGGTCTTGTGAAGAAGTATCCCTGCAGGCATCGTGGCAGATCAAACCGGTTTCTGTCTAAAACGACAAAAACATACTGTCCTGCTACACAAAGGTTAAACGTAGCCACCACCTATGAAAAACATGCAACATTTCGAAATATTTGTTTGCGATACACCATATTTCGATCATAAGTTGTAGTTTGCATGAAGATAGCAAATTTGTATCTTGTAATTGTGAAAAACATGTAAATTGGAAACTCTAATAACCACTGGTGTAAAACAAGCCACATCCATTTGCGACAATGGCTGAACGGAAATACCTTCGTGCGACTTTTACAATTCTGACAAGTATGCAGAGACAGTGTTAAATGTTCTGACAAACATTTAATGGGAAAAAAGGAAAAAAGTAGGATATTAAATCTGATCGACAAGTCGGAATCTGCCAACGTCTTTGTCCGGCACAATATTAATGAAAGTTTTATAAAGCAATGCCCCTCGTGGCAACTGAGCCGCAACCGCCGCATCTTTGGTTTTCTTTCCAGGCACAAAAATCTCTTTCGTGAAGCGAATCGTTCCGCTGCAAGTAGCGGTCAAAGAACGGTTACGACCTGCTACAACCTAAAAACGAAAATAAATCACATATGCTTTATGATGTATGTTTTTTCGAAAGTAAAAGTCTACAGAAAGTTTTTTATGTGGGTTTATGGTTTTTGAATAAAGTTGCTGTCATTGTAAAATTTTAAAATATAGCTGATTGCTGACTACATACAAACCAAACTTAAGTAACCATCAAAAACGTTAGCCATTAATTTACTTGTTTCATGATGAAACTCTGCTGTCAAAGGTGAAATAGGAAGTCAGTTTGCTAACAAAAACTTACATTAGCACCAGGGTACCACCGATATGCATGAATTTGTTTGGCTAGTAAATATCCATTATGGACTCGGTCACCTGCAAAAGCAGGCATAAGTTAACTTTGAGCATTACACAAACCCTTCAGTTTTATAAGCTAAGTAGAGCAAAAAGATAAGTACTATATACTGGTACACAGTGACATTGCAGAAAATTGATAGTCTTATATCTCCTACAAAATGAATCTAAATTCAAATTGTTGTAACTCTGGATCACTTGTTTAACAGCTTTTTGATCTTTTTGCTCATTTTGTCCATAAATTGGTATTCAATGTTAAGTTTTTCACTAATTCGACAGAATACCCCATACCAAAACTTGAACACAAAATAAATCCCAGTTTTTTTTGATTACTTATATTATTTTTGAAAGTTACCTAAAACATGTTTAATATAAAATACAAGCCAAAATAATAGTTCTGGAGTTTGTTCTATGTCAATAAACCTGACCCAGGAAGAGCAATATACGACATGTGCATGTAAAGGGTTGGGGTTCTAATTCCACCAAATCTGTTTGAGCAGAATGTTTGGGTAGCTCTACTCTAACTTATGAGTCAAACAGGTTTAACATAGCTTGAGTCACCACTTATCAAAAAAAAAAAAAATTCACACACAAAACAAAAACTAACCATCCACCACTTTCCAGCCCCTGCATCTTCTCCTGTTTGGTCTACTCACATTCTTGGTGTTTCCTTTTACACCACTTGTTGCGCAGCATGTTGGTATAACTTGGCTAGTTGTGGGTTGAAGATTTAGTTGCAAAGCTGTATGATAATATTTGAAACTTTTCTTGGAAAAAAATTATCTTAAGTTAAACAGATTATTCTTTAATTATTACTTTGCAGACACAAAAATTTGTGTACTTGCCATGTAAGGAAATGATTATCAAAACTTGTGTCACCAATAACAATAGGGTTTGGCCACAAACATATTTTACAATACTAACCTGCTTTACTGGAATCTTTTACAGTGGTTGTTTGTGTCACTCTCCAAATTAGTCCCAATCGCAAAACAGAATTCATCTTCTTTTATGTAGTTTACACAACCTAACAATCTGTAGCCTACATAAGTATAATTTATCTAAAAAAACAGGACACACAAGAAACACATTATACATTAGGAGCACATTACACGGCTCCACCTATGACTTTCTGCTTCCAATTTGGCAATGGAAAGCCCATATTTTTTAAATAGAATATCCTTACACACAAAAACATCAGGAAAGATTTGCACACTTCTAGTCTCTTTCACTTTTGCAAACCTAAAATTTCTTAGGGGTTGGCCAAAATGCAAATGTGGTTTTGAGGCTGTGAAAAATCAATGTCACATTAACAAAGAAATGTTGTAGAATGGTCATATTTTATATTTTAAACACAGCAAATAGTCCAATCCAAGTTTTGTTGCCTCAATGACTTAGAACAAAACAATTTATGACGGACCTGCGCAGCGTGCGCAGTGGTCACCAGCGCAAACGAGCATTGTGATCAGTTGTGCGTGACCATTCACCAAAGCGTATTTTACATCAGGGATTCTTAAACTGTGGGGTGGGGAAATAGGGGGTTGAAGGGCTTGCAGGTAGGGCCCGGAAGTGTAGAGACATGGCGCCGAGTACGCGGTGGCACGACTTCCATAGGTTTTGGGCGTTTTCCGTTGTTTATGTTTACGACATCAAACATGAGCGATTGTTTATCAAAAAAAATCTTCGGCCATTGTTACGTAACAACACTGTTGTTACAAAACCACTTGTGATTCTTGCTGATCCCTCGTTCTTAAGAACAAACGTAAATAAACGAATGAACGTTGTATGTGAGCAACGTCGCATAAACGCCTTATCAATTCTTACTTCAACCACAGCCTGTATATCAATATCATTTTCATGCTCATAGATTGGGTTCAAGCAGTTTCTGGCAATAACCTATCTTGGCAGTGAAAGTTGAATTAGTAGTTCTTGCAATACGACGTACCTGGGTTGCGCTACGTCTAACTTCCTCTAGTTTGGAAAGAAATTCCTGGCAACCCTGTTGTCGCCGATGATTGATTTAGTTCAGTTGCTTCGGTGGGGTTTTCCCGCATTTAAAAGATGTGTACATCGTACAGCTGGTACAAGTTTGCCTTTTCATGGATGTAAGTTACAATAGTTACTTTTTGCATTGATTTTCATATGTTTTGCATTGAAATGATTTATTTAGGTTATGATTAATAAAAAGTTTTCAAATACTCAAATATATAGTATGTCTGTTTATTTACTTTGCACACAGTTTATTGAACATCAAAACAAGTCAGATATCTTTGTAACTAGGGATGTTCAAAGTAGAATAGCTGGCTATTCTAGAATAGTTGTTTCGAATCTAGAATATCGAATCCATGTCTTATATAAATTTTGCCGAATGACATACAAAAATTGCATGTAACAAAAGAACAATAAATGACTGCTTATTTAACTTTTTAAAGGTACCTCATACTTTCTTTAATATATCTTGTAATCAAGGGCAATGTTCCTTTAAACGTCTAAACTCTAAACAATGTCAGATGTGCAGTCGTTACAGTTACGAGTAAATTTTATAACAACGTTTGTAAGCAAAAAGCCTAAGCCAGTAAGGCAACTACTATTATCTGCCCTGACACCACTACAAATTTACAACTAAAATGAGCTGCACAATCAACAACGCTTTTGAATTTTTGCTGATGCTGTAGAAAATCGCTGGAATCATCCGTTATTTTGTTGCTCCCGCGTGCTGTTATTATTTACTGTCATGTTGAACACAGCTTAGAATTTGCCAAAAAGGAATTGAACAGCATTGTATCGGCGCTGTTACATCTGTGAATGTTGCTCGCATACACACAAAAGACTGACCAATTGCCACGCTCATTTACGCGCCTATTTTGGTGAAATAATATCTGTTGCAATTACCCGATATAAACGGCAAATTTGGATTCGATATTCTACTTTGAATATCCCTATTTGTAACTGTTAAAAATAAAAAGTGCCTGTGACCACGTTTTGTAACACTTTTGACTGGGTTGCTTGTATCAAGTTTGTTCCTCCTCATCACCCAATTGAATTAAGCAACATTACNATTTATTTAGGGTGTACAATTTAATTCTCTAAACAATGATTTATCTTAATCATGAGAAGCTATTAAGTTGTGGCAAACCCTAAGTGCTCAGATATTTGTAGTGTTCTTCTTAATTCTTATTACCTCTCTTCTCAGCATTAGGCGTGAAACCAGTGTTCATGCTCATCTTCAACATTCCAACATTATTAAAATACTTGGTTATGCAAGTTGGAACAATGAGTTTGCCATCATACTCGAGTATGCTGAGGGTGGAAATCTTCGTGGTTACATAAAACATCATAAAGACAAAAAGATAAGTTGGAATCTAAGACTGCATTTTACACGACAAATTGTCTCGGCTCTTTCCTACTTACACAATTATGAAAAAGGAAACATTTTTTGCCATGGAGATCTTAAACCAGAAAATATTTTGCTTACCTGCAACTTGGAAGTAAAGCTGTCTGATTTTGGTGCAGTTAACATCATAAATGGTTCTGGAGTGGTAGCCACTTCACTTGATGTGCCTAGCACTAGACAATGCACTGAATTGTATGTGTCACCTGAGTTCTATTATAAAGGTGATCCTAACCCTGCATCGGACATATACAGGTGAGTTTGTGGAAAATTAGAACTATACATCGATGTACTGTTTGTCCAAATACAGAAAAGAAAATATGACAGTCTTGTATAGTTTAACATTATCTGGAAATCAATATTACTATTTCAAATGAGGTAACAAAAAACCTTGACAAGCCAATTAAATTGATTTTCCACATCAGTATTTTTACACAAATATATGAGCATCAAACATAAGTTATTTTTTCTTATGTTAGCACAGCTCAAGTTTGGAAAAAGAAACACTGTTTGGACAAGATGGGTCGCATAGTTACCAAAGTTTTAATATACATGCATTTTTGAATTGGTAATTGATGAAAGCCACAGCCCAATTTTGGAAAAAGAAGGCTGTAGAATAGATGTTTTATCTTTAAAAGCATTATTTTAAGTGCTCTTTTATCCTAAAATCTGTGTGTTTACTGGTGTTAGGACAATGTATATGTGATAAAAAATGGGATTGCTTAAAAATATCTAAAATTTTACCATTTCAGCTGAATTAATTTTGATAATTTATCTGGTCACCAGTTAACCTCGATCCTCCTTGCCTAGTTTTGGCTAAAAGTGAACATATTTAAGCAACACTGTATGAATTTTTTTCACAAGCTTGATATTTTAGAGTATTATTAATGGCCCAATAGGAAGAGTTTTACTTCAATCCTGAAGTTGCATGTTTAAAAACTATTTTAGTAGGTTTGTTGTTTTGCTTTCAGCTTTGGAATGGTTTTGTATGAAATTGTGACAATGTTGCCAATTTTTTTTGGATATCAACTTCCACTTGACATAATGATGGTGCGCATTAGTACTGGTATAAGACCTGATGAAAAACACATTAAAAATGTGGCTTCAAAACTTGCTGGGTTGGATCAGAGGATATTTACCTTGTTAAAGGATCTGATGAAAAAATGCTGGGATAAAGATGTATCAAAAAGGCCTTCTGCAAACATGGGTAAATTACTTTTGCAGCATAAAACAAACAGGCTGGTTGTCAGCAATTTTGAATGGTTTTTACAAACACAGTATTTAAAAAAATGCTAATGTTGAAACCCTTGCAAACTTACTCTTGAATGCAAAAATTTATTTGCAAACATACTTTGCTCTAAACTATGTTTGAATTTTAAATGCGCTTTGGAAGATTTGGTTTATTTGACCTATTTTACACCTCCTTTTTAGCCTCAAAAAGGATTTTCTGTTTGCACGCCATTAGCTTCAAAATATTAGGCCAAGTAAGTTCAAATTGAAAAAGCTTGTAGTTGGGGTGCTTCTTTTTGATGTTTTTTGAACCTGAATGCCTCAGTGGTTACCTACATGTCCAAAAATGTGGTTTACCTTTGTTGTTCTGCCCTGAATGCAAAATGTCGCAAATTGTTTATGTTGCTTGTGTGTTTATGGTGCTTGTGTGTATCAGACTACTGCTTCACCAATGAAGCAGACAGTCACTTGGGACTGCTTGTCAGTCGCTTAGCTTGTGAAAATCAAGCTTAGCTTGTGAAATTGTGATTGTATGGTTTTACCTGAAACGCCTTTGTCATATCACCAACCTACAAAGTCAATGATAAAAAATAGTTTAGCGTCTCTGCTAATTATCAACTGATATATACGTAGGGAGTGAGACTTACTGTACATCTATGCTTGCAGAAACAGGTACAATGGCAATACAAAGAATGCAATTTCTCTAGTTTAAAAGCTGACATGTTGTTTATTTTATTGATGGTAAAAACACCTTAGCTTTTATATTACCCCTTTTACTTTGCTGCCATATACACTCAATATACAGATTGGTAGTTAAAAAACTTACCTGCCCTCAACTGTGCAAGTGCTTCAGAATCTGTGGGCCGCAAAGCTCTTTCTGGAGGGCCGTGAAGCAATTTAACATGCTATTATACGGATAGTCAGTTACATAGATAGCATTTCATGTGAATGCACCTATACAGTTTACTGTTTGTCACACCAAAGTTGCTCACTGTAAGAGCCATGCACATAAAAACAAAAACATCCAAGTCACAAAAAAGTTTTGTATGAAAATAGTTCTGAGATATTCTTCTTGCATGAATTAACTGAGTGTAGCTAACTAATTTGCAATTTCGTTTTTCGCAATATTTCCTAGTTTTCCACCAATACAAGTGGTTTTGAAAAGTGGGGCGTGAGCGTGAATCTGTTTGCAGGAAAAAACTTATGTTTGTTTTAAAGCTTTGCTACAATTTTTATTAAAGTGGAATTTACCAAAGCATAGAAGGTATTATATCCCACTAAAATTTAAACAAACTTGTTTGATAGTCCTGCAGCAACTTATGGAAGAAGCTTATGATGATCACACTGAACCTGCAAGCACTTC
>QXVZ01028486.1:0-10025 GCA_008931825.1 Phallusia fumigata
ATTTACAGCCTAACAGGGCAAAAAGGTAAAGTATTTTTTGTTTGGTTGGTTTAGTAAAGAATTAGGCCTTAAAAAGCACTACTACAATTTATATGACAAAACATTGAAACAATGAACTAAGACGTGACGAACTGCTAGTTAGTTGATGCCCTAAGTGCTGATCTTGGTGATGTGCATAAAAATGAGTAGATTTTTAATCAGAAATATGTCGTTGAAAAATCAAAGACGATAGTAAGGTACGCAGCGAAAATCATCAACAAGTTAGGTGCATTCATCCGGTACGCCCCTCATATTTAGATATGTGGCACTTACAACTTAATACGTTTCTTAAACAGGGATGGCAGTACGGCTCGGGACGCTATGCAGCAAAAAAACATCATAAAGTGATGTATGGTGCGGTAAGGTATGCCCTTTGTAAGAAAGTACGTAGTACGCACAACTCACAATACGTATCCTTGGCCAAAATGTTAGAACCAATTTTCGATCAGTACAATTTGGTTTAAATTAATTTTCATTAACAAGGTTCTCTTGTGATGATTGGGATCGGGATGCACATGTATTTGCGAGCTTCAGAAGTCATCAACAAGTACCTGGAACCTGCTTTGAAAATCCGTGGCGATTTCTACAACAACTCAAATGTTCCTCGAAATATGCGCTGGCCACGATTTTTCTTTATGCTGCCTCCGCTTGTAGGCCTCCTGAAGCCCCTAATACACTTGCGAATCCAAAACAACGAAGCTGTTGCGACTTTTGCAGAGGAGATGCGAGTTTACTGTGAGCAGCACCACATTCCCGTGTTCGACTTTCGGCATCTCACAAGACATGTTCACAGTTTCGATGGTACACATTATGGTCTGGAAGTGAATTTAATGAAAAATCAAATTTTGCTTAATCATATCGCCCAGGAGAGTTTCCAAAGGAAATAATTCGTTTTCCGATGACCCACGACAGCTATTTGCGTTTCAGGCTTCTTTTATCTCAGCTGCTTAAGTTCGTTACTGGTTAAAACTGATCTGAACGTAATGTTTAACGTTTCTTGACTGCTTTACAATTTGGTGTTCGCCTTTTATGCGCTGGTTATTTTTGCATTCCGTCCGCTTTATAGCTCTTACCAATACATCAAGAATAAATTTATTTTACATGAACAATAACGATAGTGGTAGAACAATAAAGTGGCCCCATAGAAAAAATGAAGTAGCTATAGGCTATAAAAAAGTGAGTTCGCCCCAGTGAAAAAAAACACAAAATGTCATTTATTCAATTGCATTTCCCCTAAAGCAAATGTGAACGTATTTCCAAACTCTCTTTAAAGGGGCGACCAAAGTATGCAAAATAGCCGTATGTCGTATGTCAGCCCTTCACCGTTTTAGCGGCCAACCGCTCCAAAGCGTTTGTTTTACGAATTCAATGACCTTTCATGGTGAAGGTCATTTTGGATTGGATTACATTCGTGGGTTTCAAATTGTTCCCTGGTGCGTTGCTGGAATTTTCCAAGGACTTCCCACAATGATTCCGTTTCGTTGCTAAACTATTTTTGTATCAATAAATACAACCCCGATAATAAGTGTCTTTGTTAAATCTTCATCGCAAGTGCATCGAAAGATAAACCAACTTTTTCAGAGGCGTCACATTGAAAAAAGAATACAGTGTAAAACGGGATATTTTACCTTTAGAAAAAAACAGCAAGATGGATGTAATTCACCTGCACATAAACACCTGTCAAATCAGAAACAGCATGAAATATGGCCGAATTCAATATCAAGCTTTTTTCATTTTACCCTTTACCTAAGTGGCGGTACGATTTTCTTAATTTTAGATCCACTTGTTTCAAATATGCTAAAGTAATTACGTAGTTCCAA
Source organism: Phallusia fumigata (assembly GCA_008931825.1). Lineage (NCBI taxonomy): Eukaryota > Metazoa > Chordata > Ascidiacea > Phlebobranchia > Ascidiidae > Phallusia > Phallusia fumigata. The sequence continues at coordinate 1,860 of QXVZ01028486.1, forward strand.
GTGTATAAACAACTTTATTGCACACAGTGACGTTGCGAATGACGCATTGGACGTAATGTCAGTGATCATGCCTTTATTAGGTCGAAGCGAAAAATATTTCTAACCAATGGACTATTTCTATTACGTTACTAATTTGGGTATCGGGCAGAAAAAAACATTTGGCCTGAAATCCCAACCATATTCTTAACACGGGAGTTAAATTTTAACACTTTTGTGGCCGCTATGCCAAAGAGTTTGTATCATCAGCCCAATGTTTAAATCTTCTGCACTAAACACGTATCTGGAAGTTAAGCTGGAAAGAGTCAGAATCAATCGTGCAAAGGTTGCATATATTGCAGTAGAATACGCAGCGCAAAAAGGTAAAAGAACATTACAAATCAACATTTTTGGCTTCATGCCATATGAAAAAGGCCGAATGGAAAAGCGGGCTTTGTAGAATCACTCACTCATTTCGTAAAATAGTAGAGCTTTATGTTGTCTGGTTTTGGAACTTGCAACAGCATATCTTTTTGTGTAAATTTACTTTATTGTAAAGCATAAAATTTCCGAAGGCCCAGCGTGCAAACACTGGTAAACTATTGTTTCAAAGCTAGTCCGACCTCATTGTTTAATTTAAACTTAAATGTGTTTGTTCATCAATGTAATTCAGCAAAACTTGATTTTTCATCAAATTCACCCCTAGGCCATAATGTGAACCATCAAAACTGTGGACAAGTCTTGTGAGTTGTCGAAAGTCGAACAAGGGAATTTGATGCTGCTCGCAGTAAACTCGCATCTTCGTCGCATAATCCGCCACGGCATCATTGTTTTGCGTCCGCATATGCACTGGCGGCTTAAGAAGGCCTATAAGCGGAGGCAGCATAAAGAAAACTCGCGGCCAACGGGATTGCAGCGAGACATTTGTGTTTTTGTAATAAACGTCGCGGACTTTCACAGCAGGATCCAAGTATCGGTTGATGACGGTTGAAGCGTCGAAGTTCATGTGGACACCAACGCCGATCATCACTAGGCAACCTTGGTGTACAAAATGAAGGTCAAAGTTTTACAACGTTTTGTTTTGACACTAACATTTTTCTTTAAAGTTTTTAGGCCAAGGCACCTTTCCTACATCAACATCAAGTTTAAAGCATATTTAGTGTTTATAGTTTTACTATGTCATGCAGTGTTAGTCAGACTGAGTGAGAATTACCCACATTATTGCTCCGCGGGCGAAGCACGGTGGATCCTATGACAATAGCTCACAAATAAAAAAACAAGGTTTACTAAATACTAAATCGGGCAAAGTGTTGGTAAGGAGAGGGCAAACAGCTGTGGGATTTGGCAAGTTTCTGTAAGACCCTTGTATACCTAAGTATGGGCGTTATAGGCCCGTTACTCTGCAAACACTGCCCAAATTTGGCATTTTAATCAATTGTCTTACCTTGTTTTCCTTTCAAACTGTTCATGAGTTGACGAAAGTTTCCACTTTGCGTTAAATCATAAAAACCGCTATCGGTGACTGTGAAATTGATTTTCTTGCCACGACAAAGTTNTACAAATGTGAGAAAGATATTTAGTCTTTACTATGTCATGCAGTGTTAGTCAGACTGAGTAAGAATTACCAACATTATTGCTCCGCGGGCGAAGCACGGTGGATCCTACGACAACAACTCACAAATAAAAAACAAGGTTTACTAAATACTAAATCCGGCAAAGTGTTGATATAAGGGGAGGGCAAACAGCTGTGGGATTTGGCAAGTTTCTGTAAGACCCATGTATACCTAAGTATAGGCGTTGTAGGCCCGTTACTCTGCCAACACTGTCCGAATTTGTATTTTTAAACAACTGTCTTACCTTGTTTTCCTTTCAAACTGTTCATAAGTTGACGAAACTTTCCACTTTGCGTTAAATCATAAAAACCGCTATCCGTGATTGTAAAGTTAATTTTTTTGCCGTGACATAGTTTTTCCGGATGCAGCAAATCGTCCAAAGATCCAATTATCGTCCTGCATTCATTCCAGAAGAAAAATCGTTCGGCAACGCACAAATTTTTCTGTTTTTCCGACATCCCCTTGCCCCAGCCTCCCCGCACGGGGTCGCCAGAGAGCAACATCGTGAAGGCTCCGAACATGCTTCGCATGATTGAGTCGCCGACGAAGTGCAAATCGTCATAGGGGGACTGTTCTATGACGTCACACGCTTGGAGACCACTGTATGGGGTCCAGGAACACCGTGGGTCCTTCGGCTTCCACTTGGACAGCTCGGCGTAGACGTACTTTCTTGTGTCAACGCAACTGGAAAAGTATTTTCAAATATCAAGTTTCCAATCTACTACTTAAGCCTTACTTTTTGAGACCATGTTACATGACCGGTTTTTCTCGACGTAGGTTGTCATGCTCGGGAATGCCACGAAAAATTGCACTATGATTTTTTTCGTTGACTTTTCTAGTTTTCTTACATTATTTTGCACGTTAGTTAAAGTTTACAAAGGAATGGCTGCAGTTTAAAATAGTACTTTTGTGATGATAGATTCGGTTTGCTACCGTTCCTTCACTATGAACAGGAGCGGGTAAAAAATTTCTCCATGGGGCCACATAGAAAACAAAAAATATTGTGGAGGGACTGGCCGAATACCTCAATTGATACAGCTCAATTCTACATAACATTCACTGNAAATTTTCGTGTTTCGGCGCAGTGGACCAAGGAAAGGAACAGACTTAGTGAACTGACAGTCAAATCCCAGCTACAAGTAAAGGTAAACCTAGACCTGAGCTGTCGTGAGATCCATGAAGCAATTTCTAATAACAAGGAGTTGCTGGAGCAGATTGTTTCTGGCAAAAAGTATGGAATGTGATGTGACATGGCTCGTATAAATACAATGTCCAAAAACGTTTTTTAAATGCTAATCTAATTTTTCGGTTGTCCTTATTTTTGGGTCCATGTCGATGGCAACCCTGCCTATAAAGTTAGGCACCAGTTTTAATGAGTTAATACTATTTTAAACTAACACATTACTTTGGGCAGTCGCAGGCAGCTTCTGAAGGTGCAGCGCATATTCCATCGTGTAGGTCGGTGCAGCATGGTATGGGACCATCTTTATCACACCAGCTTCCAACAGCCGGCCATTTGCTGCCTGGAATCTTTGGTTGTAAGCTGTACAACAATTAGGAAATGTAAACCAGAAGCAACGCAAGCAAACCCAATAAAGGAAGTTTTGTTAATTAACTAGCATCTGCATTCTGGTTTACTTGGCTACACCCAACTGCAGTCTCTAACCGGAAATAGCTACGTTTATATCCGCTTCAACTTAAAGTTTTACAAATAGGTTTTGATAACCGAAAATTAAAACAACTTCTTAAAGAAAGCTTTAAAAAAGAAGCTCTGTTACGAAATATGGGAAATGGATCTTGTTATGAAGGTTGCCATCATTGTTTTTTTAGCCAATTCCTACCCTAACAAAAATACCTTTCAGGATAGATCCATATATGCGCTCTCTTTAAGCTGGGGGATTAAAACCCCTGTTTGTTGAAAAAAATTCTCACGTAAATACGAACAGTTAACCACCTCGTGACGATGGGCGTACCGTGCCACCGCACATTTTGATGATTTTCGCTACGTACCGTACACCGATCTGATGTCAAGGATAGGACACGGTACGGTACGGTACGTATTGAGTTGTGCGTACCACGTACCTCGTTGCGAAAGGCGTACCGCACCACCGTACTACACCCGTTAATGATTTTTTCTGCGTACCGTACCGTACTACTTGCGGTTACCTATACTTGCGTGTAGGTAACCAAATGGTTGCTTACTTTTTATAACCACATTTCCCATCTCCACGCCACATGCTTCTTGTAATGCCCTTTTCAAGTCTGTAGTTTCGGAATGTTGCATCCAAACTGGTCACGTTTGCTCCCGGCAAAGCTTCCCATGCACCAACAGTTAGGTTAAACAACACGTTCTTGCATTCTTTGCTGACTTGAGTATAATGTTTTCGTTGTGTAACTTCTTGTACTTTGGTCTTCTTGTACTCGCTGATTTTGCCATCGCTGAAAACTGGATCATCCTTTTGCAGAAAAATCCAGACCAACGTAAAAACTGCCGCGAACACCAAGCTTTGAAAGAGACGTTTTGCAGTTACCAAGTTCATTGCTAGATGACTGCGAACAACAAAAATCACCTGTTTTGTTTTGTTGCTCTTTTTACATTTTTGTATGATTCGTCAACATTATTGATCCATATGCACTGTTCCGGATATAGGTGCTATGTACATGCGCTTTGGGGCACATGTAAAGTCAAATGCCCAAATTAAATGGTGGTAATAGTTATGCGCCGCATGGTAAAGCCAGTCCATTGAATTTTTGTGCAGACGACATATTGAAAGTTATCAATACAAGTTTTTATGTCGTAAATAATGGGTTACATTTCAACCGTTTGTGATTTCCTAACTGTTGCAAAAGTAAAATGGTTTTGTTGGTGCAACAGTAAACCAGCTTTGAACCCGCTTTAAACAGTAAAACGAGATTTTGGGTTTCATCCTTAATAAGATAAATCCGCAACATTTTTTTAAACAATCTAAACAAAAAATGTTGTCGGGGGGCAAATGAATACAAGTACCCCCAACCAACATTTGTGGGGAACATGTATCCCCAGCCCCTCCTGGATTTGCGCCCGTGGGTAAAGCGCAGTTGAATTAAAACCCAGGCACACATTTTTAAACAGGGTTTACTTTACTTGGATGCTGACTGACATGCAGCGCTAAGAATGCTGAGTAACGCCAGGAAAAAATCGAATAACAAATGATTAAACTGAACTGTAGTGAGGAAGGTTGCTAGACGGTGGATTCACTGATAAAAATAAAACAACAAACAACCTACTTACCAAGTCTTAAACATAAGCCCAGGACAGCAGTAACAGCTTGGAACTGTATCGTTTTGCCATTTTCAATCTGATCAGATAAGAAACGACAAACACTAATGCTAACGCAAAATGTAAACAGGGGAAGTCAAAATGCCCTAACTAGCCTAAAAAACTGTCTCCAAGAAGCATTTGACCTGGTTGACCCTGAAAATGATAAAAAGCCTAAAAAAACAAAACAGACGTTACTCTGAAAAAGACTACATATCGCGGTGTAGTATATGCTTTCAAATTCAAAATGGCCCGGGTTTTCACTGCAAGTTACGTCACCGGTGCGTCTTTCTAGAGCGCATCAGGTATCTAGTGTGCGTTAACTGAAAACGCGCCCGTACGTCTTTTCCTCGAGTTTGTTTGCACTATNTTTACCTTTTTGCCCTGTTAGGCTGTAAATTAATTGTCTGAAATGTCCAATTTCCGTATAAGTGTAAAAAACATGGGTTGTTGCGGTGAAATTTGGAGTGCTGTCCCCGCATAACTTTTCTGGTTGAAGCAAATCGTCCATAGTTCTCACTATTTGTCGGCATTCATCCCAAAAGAAAAACCTTTCTGCGACGCACAAATCCTTTTGTTTTTCTGTCATTTGCTTACCCCACGCTCCCCGCACGGGGTCGTCAGAGAGCAACATCACAAATCCAGCAAACATGTTTCGCATTAATGAGTCCCCGACAAAATGCATTTCGTTGTATGGCGACGTATGGATGACGTCGCATGCTTGAGAGCCATTAAATGAGGTCCAAAAGCACCTTGGATCTCTTGTCTTCCATTTAGATAACTCAGCATACACGTACTTTCGAGTATCTTTGCAGCTAGAAAAATTATGATTTTTATGACAAATTACAAAAAAAAATTTTTCGCGCTTAAAGATTGTCGTAATACCTTTTACATTCGCATGTCATTTCGGATGGTGCAGCGCATGAACCGTTGTGCGCGTTGGTGCAACAAGGTGTGGGACCAGCTTTGTCGCACCAGCTTCCGACAACTGGCCATTCACTCCCAGGCAGTTTAGGCAGTGGACTGAAAAAAGACAAACCAATAGATTTAGGAAATTCTTCCTATTTTCCGCTGGAGGCGGTGTGGATTGTTATCGTGAATATTTTAAATTTATTTTATTCTTTACTAATCCCAACCTCATGACCGCAATATTGCTAACCGTGAACGTTAGTATTTACGAGTTGCAACTCATTCAAATTCATTACCCATTAAAAGAGGACAGTGCATTTAAATAGGGTGAAATTTGCAATGTCTGTTATTAATGTTCAAGGTTAGTGCTTCTGGGGTCAGAGGGTTGGGATTAGTATAAGGGTGATTAAAGAAACACAAATTTCTCTGTATGTGGAGTACTTTGTCGATTTTAAATGTATTTTAAACAAGTAAATATCCTTACTTTTTGTAACCACATCTTCCATCTTCACGCCATATGTTCTTTAAAATTCCCTTTTGTAGCCAGTAACTTTTGTAAGTGGCATCAAATGCAGTGACGTTTGCTCCTGGCAAAACTGTCCAAGCACCCACAGTGAGGTTGGACAACACGTTCTTGCATTCTTTATTGACTTTGACAACAAAAGTTCTTGGTGGCAAGTCCTTGAACTTGCCAAAATCTGGTTTTGTGATCAGCTCAGCCTTTTCCCAGAAAAGCCAGCCTGCTGTGATCACTGCTCCAAACAAAACGGTTTGAAACAAACGCTTTTCTGTCACCATTTCTCTTTTTTTTTTGAAACCTATAGCTTACTTTGGATTATGTTACAAATTTGCTACGTTGAAAGTACAAAGCAAGATGCATGACAAAAGCAACGTATAAACAATTAAGCTGTGCATGATATCACATAATGCTAGCTCTTACAAATACAATTTTCCCAAAGAGTTAATCTTAGTTCACATGCGTTTTATTGTCATATGGTGCATTGCAATGGGCAACTGTTCAAAACATTTACTTTTTGTGACTACGACAATTGCAACATTTCGCCGTTTGTGACGTAACATGTCTATGAACTGTCGTTTGTGGCTCCATCGTGGTCCATAACTCAGAGTTTTTAATCTACCGGTCTAACATTTTGTATCTTTGGCAAAGTCCCCTGCAAAAAACGTACGAATTTCTGATTCTCTCACTAAAATGGATACTGCTAAACGATTGCAAATCACAAATAAACGCCGTGCGTGCACGACAGCAGCATGCTGGGAGGCAATTGTAATTCAATTGCTCTTGAGCCTGAGTTCTTCCAACAGACAGACATGCAACAACCCATTCGCCAACCAAGTGTACATTCTTCCGGTGTACATCTAATGCATCCCGGTTCACATGTTGTTGCAGTTCAGGCAAACGTCCTTTAAAAGTGCCCTGTAAATGCCTGTGTGTATCTGATTGTGTTGATTGATTCGAAAGTCTTTAACTCCGAATGCTGTACTTTGTACATCAACTTTCAAAATTCGGCGGCACACCGCAATCTGCGCTTTTTGCGCCGAGCAGCCTTTCGAAGATTATAATTCTATTGTGACGTTCTAAATACATCATAAATGCAGAGTGAGCAGCCTAAATAGAAATTAGACTAAAGAATTGCCCAATTGTTATAACGTTCATACTTGTCAAGAATAAAATGTTTTTGTTTCTGTTTTTATGTCTATTCATTCTCAATAGAGGCATAAAATTTTTTGCCCCGTGTGGTATTTAGTGAAAATCGAATGTCACGACGGTTTGCAATGCTGTAACATTGTTAAACGACGATTGTTTACCTAGTTACTGGAATGCCAAAGGTTCCTAGACGTTTTGGCCTACGAGTATTTGGGCAACAGGTTCCGAAACCTTGCGTCAAAGGGTCAAAAAACTGTTCAACCCTCTTTCTTATTACACTGTCACTTTGCTCTCCTGGACGGCCTAGGGCGTTTGCGCCCTCTGCCCGCAGTCATAAATCTACACATGCAGCGCCACCCCTAAAATCTACAATTCTAGCTCTAAAACTCGCTTATGAGTTTATAATACCGCGCGCGAAATCGAAGACATTGCAGAAACAACATTTGTACAACATCAAAAAGACAACACCGCCCGGAATTATACAGCAGTTTAATCTTGTTCTTTGTCTCGTAACGTTTAATGACATTCTAACAAATACATCAAAATGGAGAATGGAGAGGGCTACGCCCAATATTTTGGGGTTTATGATTATTACCACAAAGTCTTTCGTTCATTGTGGGCTGAATATCAAGTGACATTTATTTTAAATTGACCGTAAACATTGTATACACATCGTCTGTTGCATTGCCATTGCATCACGCACG
>QXVZ01028489.1:4370-22887 GCA_008931825.1 Phallusia fumigata
AATGGAACCAAACAATAAACGACCTCGCCGGAAAATCAATCTTCCACTAAATCTGATCCCGCGCGCATTGTGACGTGACAACTTGATTTATGATGAAGAACGTTAAGTAATACGAAACAATGGGAAACGCGCGGCCCCAGACATCAAACTTTCGATTTGTTTTGGTTCAAACAAAGGTCCAGAGTTGAGATAAAAGTTGAAGAGCCGGAATCAGGTTTGATGAGTCCAAGCTATTTGAGACGATAGATCAGAAATTTACAAACTCAGTGTTTAATTCGTATTTTAATTTTTTACACACTAATATACGTAACGCAAATTTTGTCTTGGATACAACGCGAAATTGGTGAGCTTACAGCAAACCACGTGACCCTATTATTAATATTTCGTCACAAAGCCGTTGCAAGCGACGCAGATTGGTTGAGGGCACCGCACATTTAGTCGAGTTTGTTACCCGGAAAAATGGTTTTGTGACAAAACTTTCGACAGCTTCTCGTGTAGCGAAAGTTCATCAAATATTTATAACCGCTCGATTTAACTTGATTCCAGAACTTGTTACACCTCATTATGACGTCACAACGGAACAATCGAACTTACATCCGGTACAGACGAGATCGTAATTCCATGGTGCTTACGTGACCGTATGAGCGCGGATTAGATTACACGGAATCACATGAGTGCGGCGTGTCTGCACGTACCTTGTATAAAAGGCGAAGTGATCGTCTCTGCTACATTTGTGAAATTCAGAAGCCGTTAAAGTTGCAACGTTGGTTGTTTTGTGAATTTTGAAATTTTTGTCTCAAGTCGGCAAAAGAAAGGTGTTAGGAAAGTACTCAGGGTTTACAGATGAGATGTCTGTTATAAAAAAAACGATAAATATTTTAAAATTTGTTTAGATTTATTTTATGAAAAGCAGAAAGTAGTGAGGGACTTATATAACGCTTGCGTTTCAACTATAAACATTACAACCTGATCCAGTAATAATCGATTCGTTACGATTTGTTCATTCTTTAAACCATTTCCAATCATGTGATTTCCAATCATTTTTGCTTTGCGGCAACCCTTTACCGAGACTTATTGAATCTGACATGGCAGTTACAAAAGGACGAATATATATCAACTGTCATTTTGCGTTTTAAAGCGACGACAGTGAGTGTCTCTGTCTGTCCCCACATCAACCTTTCCATGTGAAGCCTTTCTGTCTCTGACAGCGTTTCCGACATTTCGCTCAATCCAAAAACGAGCATTTTGACATTTTCGACAATAATTTGCGGTTTAAAATTGTTCGCGTTTTCCAATTATGACGTAACAAAGCTCCATCGATTGTGACGTGTAATGGAGAAACAGTGTTAGTTTTGTTTTTAGTTGAAAAAGTGAAAATAGCAAAAAAAAATTGAGCCTGATTTTCTTCGACTGAAAGGTTTTTGGGCCAAAACAGCATCGTAATAGTTGCACAGGGACACGGTAAGTTTCTGCCTCAAATTGCAGTTAGATAGGAATATTGTAGATTCCATGATGACATAAACATTGTTACGTAACCAATTACCACAAGTACCAATTCTGTAATTTCTTGAGGTTCAATTTTGAGTAATTTAAGCCTGACGATAAATCCATTCGATAAACACTAGAACATGATGAATCGGGTTTCCATAGTTTTCCTGAAAACCGGCAGCTCAGCAAAAAGTTTCCTTCTCGCTCACAAGCTGACGCAAGCAAAGCAGCAGAATTCGAAAAAATTGTCAAAAGTTGATGAATGAAGTGATTACATGCTCTGGTGCGCTGCAGTGTGGTGGAAACATATGCTGGTAGAAAACAAGAGAATTGTTGCAGGTTTTGTTGCAAAGTTTCTTCTGCAGTTTACGATAAAGACAAAAGCTTGTTGATCAGTTATGAGGTTAATTTCCTAGAAATTAGAGGTTGATTGCATTTTCCGACAGGAAGTAGTTGAAATTGATTGGGAATTTTGTTACAAATTTGTACAAGTGAAATCAGCGATTATTATTCAGAGATTTCGAAAGTCATAACCACAGAGAAATTTTGTTGGATTTCACAATCAGGGAGTTTTTGGTGTAAAATCAACAGCTGGGTAACCTAGAAATGTTTCTCAGCCAGAATTGAGATGGATTGCCCGCTCATCAAACACCAGCAACTTTCCCTTGCCAGGCTGGCTGAGAAAAGACGTTCACTCGCAAAACTACGTCATACAACAATGACATTTCGACGCGGAAGTGATCAAACAAAGTTCGCACGGTGCTTTCCCCGAAACAGGAACTTGTTGTTTTGATTGCACTGTGACGTCACAATACAAATTGAGCCTTAAGTTCAATTACGTCACAGCTAATCGGGAGCGACGATCGGGTAGATTCGATTTCACCGCGAGATATCGAAGTTTAATTAACTCAGACTTGTTTGATGATAAACCTCAATTACTTTGCCCATTACAGCCGATGCAACTTTGTAATTGCTTGCACACAGCCTTGTTTTAAGCTGGTTTGTGAGCGAGATTAGTTCAGTCAACCNGACGTCACAATACAAATTGAGCCTTAAGTTCAATTACGTCACAGCTAATCGGGAGCGACGATCGGGTAGATTCGATTTCACCGCGAGATATCGAAGTTTAATTAACTCAGACTTGTTTGATGATAAACCTCAATTACTTTGCCCATTACAGCCGCTGCAACTTTGTAATTGCTTGCACACAGCCTTGTTTTAAGCTGGTTTGTGAGCGAGATTAGTTCAGTCAACCGAATATAGGCAGAAAGCTAGCATTAGAGTTGACGTGCTTTGTACAGTCAAGTTTTAATGTATTTAGTTTCTAAATGTGAAACCACACCGAGCCTACTTAGTTTGTTCGATCTCATGATGTAAATTAGTTTCAGAATATATATTCCCTCTAATTTAAATCGTTTTTTTCATGCGCCTTTATAACCTGACCTTTGTTATCAACGTTCATCGGTTGAAGGTGAACGCTGCTTAAAAGTAGTTGATATCTTTAGCAGGCAGTATACAGGAACCCCAGCAAGGAGATACGAGCCAGTACGTTCCACCAGTAAAGCACCAGGAGCGTTTGTCAAAATGTAGGAAATGTTTTTACACACAGTACTGACTTGTATCTTCTTATTGTGTCTATTTAAAACCGTGAATTGTGTATTTATGGATAAAGGAAGTTTTGAACAGACTTTAAAACATCTTGTACAACGTGTCAAAACATGTTAAAAGTCTTTGTTGGATTTATTTCAGTAATTTAAAGCGCATTTCCTTAAACCTTGACTTGCTTTAAAGTTAGAAGCGTTAAAACCTCCACATGTTTCGAAGATATTCGAAGTTACCTGCTACATTGTGGCACAGGAAACTATGCTAGTGTTTTGTTGAACCTGGTAATGAATCAATCAACTTTATTTGACGTCACTCTTCTCCACAACGGGACTTCCCCAGCTACCGAGGATCAACAGGTCAACAAGTTGTCTGCAAACTGTTTGTGACGTAATAATAAAGCTTTAAACATTATGGAGCGGGAAACATCGTTAGAAACTTCACTTAAAAAGATTTAGAATCCCTTCGTAACCTTCAAACAAGTTACAGGCACAAATCACGTGTGAATTATTTTCAACCAATTAGAACTCGGTAAAATTCCCGCATTCCCCCCTGCAGATCGGCATAGCGGTTGTGATCGGGATTTTGTGGATATGGAGCACATTCGGGAACCTTCTAACAATCCTCGCTATTACGTCACACAAGGGCATGCTGACGAAATGCAATCTCTTTATCCTGAGCCTTGCAGTGTCTGACCTTATTTCGGGATGCATCGCCTCACCGCTTTGGTTATACAGAAGGTACGGATGAATTGGTCGGACAAAGGCTGCTTAGTGACGTCATAATGTTGTTTATTGACGTCACAGCTCACAACTAGTTTGGAAAAGCTAAGAAATGAAATTGTTCCAAAAAGTATTTGCATCTTAAGTGGACAGCAGTGGAAATATATGTTACATCAAACATATCAGCTTGTGTGGTTTGTTAACAAGCGTAATAAATGACCACACGTGGTAAGATTCAAACCTGCGACCTTACGGTTACCAACAAAGTTTTACACACTAAGCCAGTGGTNTTTTGTAAAAATATTAAAATCCTCATTATACAACTTGAATGAAGAAAATGTTTTCAAATATAACCAGGGGCTCGACAATCTCATGTTGATGACGTCACTGCTTTATGTTTCTGCGTTTAGTGAGCTAATTGCTACAATCTAAAAAAGATTCACACTCTCTAACTCGTTGCTGCAGTTGCATCGCACGACAAAATAACAAAGGTGTCGCTCACTTTAACCCAAAAAATGTTTTAGAATATCAACTCGTAAATTACTCGGACCACCACCGAAATGACGTCACTTTTANCTTGAATGAAGAAAATGTTTTCAAATATAACAAATAACCAGGGGCTCGACAATCTTATGTTGATGACGTCACTGGTTTATGTTTCTGCGTTTAGTGAGCTAATCGCTACAGTCTGAAAAAGATTCACACTCTCTAACTCGTTGCTGCAGTTGCATAGCACGACAAAATAACAAAGGTGTCGCTCACTTTAACACAAAAAATGTTTTAGAATATCAGCTCGTAAATTATTTGGACCACCACCGACTTTAACGTTTAGTTTTGCTACGTAAACTTTTTGACATCACATAAAATGACGTCACTTTTAAAATCTTCCAACACTTTGAAATATTACTTTGCAGAACGTGCGGGCGTCGGCGACTTCAAAGTGTTGCAAGTCAAGCTCGACTAAATGTAAGCGCTTCAAGGGCGACACCCAGTGTCAGCAGACGCTCCCCCTCACCGCGCACCCCCAGGAAAGCGACACCAAGTGGTTTAACGCCGCCACCGCCGCGTCATAAAAAGCCGGAACAATTTTTGTCTGTGGAATTTTCGTTGGTTTAAAACAGTTTAGTGTGATAATGACTTTGAAATAAAATTCACTTTCTTTAGCGCAAAATAAAAAGCAAAGGCAGGTTTATTAAAATGCAACAAAGATTAAGTGCAACAACTAACCAAATCCACTTTAATTTAACAAAAAAAATTCTTTTTAACTATGCCGAAAGAAATAAAAGTATATTATGCTTATTTGTTGCAAAATTCGTAAGCAACGTAAGAATTAATGTTCGAAACAGAACAATCGAATTCTCGCGCGGCGTGACAAATCCGGTCCGGTAGCGCAGTTACGTCACATATGAGTCACGTGTGTCGGAAGTTAGTAGATGTGAGGTAGGTAGGTGGTGACAATGTATGGATATAATTAGTTTGGTAACTGAAGCAAGATGGAGGAGTTTCAACTAACTATCAAGGTAAGGTGGAAAAATGTGGATTTAGTTGTGGGGAAACCCCGGTAACAAAAGTCAAGATTGTTTTCAACATATTTAGTTTAGTTTAGAAGGCCAGTTTGTGAATTCGTGAAAAACTAAGCTTGTTAGGAAACAAACTTTAGGCGTGCAATGTCGTTCATGTAACATGCGCTATGGTTGACTGTTAACTAAGAAACAAAAAATTTGAAAATATATTCCAGAAAAAAATATCGATCAATTTCTACAGACAAACGATCGTTATTACTCAGCCGGAACAATAGCTACCGTGTGTGTGAAGATCGTAGGAGCGGACGGTAAATCCACGAAATGGAATACACTCGATTATTTTTTCAAGAACGACTTCCAGAAAGGTTCGATTGAGAGTTACACAGTTTACAACAACGATGAAGAAGTTGGTCAACCTGTTATGCTTCATTTCAGTAAGTTTGGGATGTTGTGACGTGTTATGACGTCAGACGTTGGTTAATTCGGGATTTTTTTTGTGTGTTTGCTGCAAAGTGTTCAGTGTGAAACTAAATATTTCGTCTTCAAGGTGAAACATAACTTGCTGCACACAACAAATCTGCAGCTCCGTAGCAAGTTGTAAGTTTGATTGGTTGAACAAACCCAGTGTTGAGCATTGTTTGAATGCGCGATTATTAATCACCACATGGGTTGTAAGTTATGTCACGTGATTAAGCCACTCATAACCGGAAAGTGACGTCACAAACGGAAAGCGGATCACGTGATTCGATGCTGTTTGTGTAGAATTGAAAGGGCTCACTACAGACGCTTGGCTTTGTGACGACATAATCGTCGAACACAAAGGTTTCGAATATGCGTTTCCGGTCTACGATTGGTTGGAAGACGAACTGGTGATTTTGCGCGGGGAGGGTAAGATTTCTATAAAAAAATATATGTTTTCTATGCGTATGTTACATAATGTCTGGTGAAACACATTTTTCATTGAAAAATAATTAAGTTTTCAACACTATCGTAAAAAAGAGAATTTTCGAAAGTTTAAGTTTAAACAAAGTGTTCATAAATTTTCCAATGCAGCGACTTTGCCACAAAAAGTCACAAACGACCACATTCGCGCCGCACGCAAAGCTGAAGTTGAGCGCAACCGCGAAATATTCCGGTGGCAGCAGAGAGCAACAAGCGAGGACGAGATAGGTTGGGGAGTTCCCCGATTTATCGACAGTGAACGCGATTTACCGATGATTCTGCGGGAAACAATGGCAAAGTCGATCCAAAACAAAGAAACCTCATGGAAAACTACCCTTAATGAACTGAGAAACAGATTTAGAGGTGCGGAATGTTACGATTTAGAGGAAGTTCGTAAATAGTATGATATCAGTGTATTCTTTCACAATTGATAAATTTTGACAAATTACATTTTAAACAAACTTCCCTCTTGCAAATACTAAATTCCCCCCTAGTGGGAATCTCCCCTGGTGGAGAAGCACTGACTTGGGTTGATTGATTGTGAGATAGTTCGAACTTCACTTTGCGCTTTTAACTACAAGAAACGAAAGTTTATGGTTTGAAACATTATGATGCATTCGTCTGATATTTCAGCCAATTTAAAATTTTCTTTTCCCCGGATTACGTAAAAAACCTGCTGGTCGCTAGGGGGAGTGCTAAACACCCCTTGGAAGTTAGTGGGGTGGCAGTTGCTACCCCGGCCCTGACAACCCATACATGTGCAAGTTACATAATCAGATTTCGTCACAGGTTTGTTCAGAAAACTTCAATCACCAGCCGACTACAAACGACTTTACAAAAACATCGGGGTCGATGATCCAAAGTTCATCGCCAAGTATTTCAGATTATTTGTTTTTCCGCTTAAAGCAATTAAACAATTTTTCGACTTCTTTGTAAATTAAACAATTTAAATACAAGGAAAATAACGTTTACTTATCAAATAAGCTAAACAACAAACCTACAACCATTCAGGCGTTATGCATTTTGGTACAAGGCCTTTAGTTTTATTTCTCATTAAATCTTATTCTTACTGGTTATGACGCATGAATGCATGTTATGACGCATGAATAGATGGAGAAGAGATGAGGAAGTTGGAAGACAAATGTTGTCGGGGGTTTCCCCACTCGACATTGAAATGTGCAAAGTGATTCCAGAATATTGCCAAATATCAGGAGAGCATGTTGACTGCCTGCTGCCCGATGGATGCACACTTACAACTGAAATACAAGTGAGACTTTTAACTGGTGACGTACCGAAGCTTCAGTTTGCCAAATTTATTCGGCCGATTCCGTGATTTTGACAAAGATTCGGTTCCGGCCGAATCGCAACAAATTGTTAACTTTTTCTCACACACAAACACTTTCTGGAACACCAACAATAATGTCCAGGCCTTATTGATAATTGTCGTCACTTAAAACTATGTTTGTGTTAAGGGCGCAAAACGTGTCTATTCGTATCCGAACCTGAATTAGCTGATTCGGTGCATCACTAATTTCAACCAGGATGGGTCAACTATTTCACTTATGAACCAGATTTGTTAATTTCATTCAAATTTGTGATAATTTGAAGGCGGCGAGCCAAGGGGGCTTTGCAGAAGTAAACAAAATTTCTATTGAAGTTTTTTTGCAACAAAAAAGGTTTTTAGTTTTGTTTTAATGAGGTAAGATCAAGTTTTCAATCCTAAAATTAGGTTTTCTTCACAGAAAGGTCGGGTTTACATGGCAGACTACACAGATGGAATCAAAGTGAAGCGGAATCTCAACCCGCAAACCGGTTCGACCTACTTTCACGCGGATTGTGTGGCTTTCTTTTATTCCTCGCCAATCAACGGGTTTCGTCCAATTGCAATCCAGCTTATTCCACACGATGACGACAGCATTTGCACACCGGTTGATGCAGAGTACGACTGGTTGCTGGCGAAAATGTTTATGCGTTCCGCTTCGCTAAGTTTTCATCAGGTGATTTCATGGTCCAGTGGTCTGAAAATGTAAATCGGTAAATCAGAAAAAACCTCAAATACTAAAATCACGGATTACCTTAAGTTATGCTACATAATTTCTAAAAATACATAATTTTTGCAACTTTTCATTCCTCCCCTACTAGACAAGAAGTGATATAATTTGTTTGCAAAACTTACAACTATAACTTTCAAGTTTTTTTCCTGTATCACGCGGTTTGCAAAGCTTTGCTTTTTGCGAAACTTTCCACAATTGACCACAAGAAATAATATGAAGCAAAATGTGAAATTCCCGAAACTAAAGATTTAACCGATATTTAAAATTCGGGGAAGAAAGTTTTGCTTAATTTCACAACGGATCAGGTTTAAACTTTAGCGACATTGCAGGGGAAGCACCGGTTCCTCAACACAAACTTGGTTTCGGAAACTTTTTGCGTCGCACTCATGCGGAACCTGCCACACTGCCACCCAGTGTACAAACTACTTCGACCACATCTCCGCACGGTGGCGCACGTCAACAGGGAAGCGAGGAATGATGACGTCAGCGAAGATTCTGACATCAACAAGTGCATCAGTTTAAGTAAGCATCGGTCGGTTGATCTTGTTAGTTCTGCGCTCAAGTGAAAATATTTGTTGCAAATTTTTTTCACAGACACAATTTCCTTGATGAGAAAAAGCTTCCAAAGTTTTCACCTTGATAATTTGAACATCCCCAAGGTTTTGGAGAAAAAAGGTGAAAAATGGAATTTATTTTGCCATCACCCATAATAACTGTTGTGTGTTTTATGCAATGATGCAGTGGTTTTCAACCGGGATAAATTATATGAGTCAAGGGAGGAATTTCCACTTTTTATTAAGATAGACATAATAAGTGTAGTAATTCTTATTAGGTAGACCAATGGATCCAAATGTTTAAATATTACCTTCACTTCTTGTCTAGTAGGGGAATAAAAGTTTTCAAATAAGCAAAGGATGAATGCATCAAAAAAGTTTGGGAACTACTGGGTTAATCGCTTTTTGCGTTTTAACTCCTTTATTCGCCAGGACTTCTTAATTCCAACCTTCTCCCAAACTTTCACTACCGCGATGACGTCATGGAACTGTGGAAGGTCGTCCAAACCTACGCCGGTGACGTCATCCGGCATTTTTACGAGTGCGACGAGGTAAGTGCAGCGCCATCTAACGGTTCATTTTCATTTTTTATGTTTAAACAAATTTTCCCGCGCAACAGGACGTGAAGCGTGACATGGAACTACAGGAATGGACACTAGATGTCGCTACTGAGGGGTTCGGCTGGCAGGACGGCAACACTAGAGGCGCACCGGAGCATATCGATTCTGCAGACGAGTTGGTGAGGATAAATTTTTAAATTTCCGATTATGATTTCACGCTCAACAGATAAATTCTGCTAAACTCGGGGGAAGAAAAGGTAAACTAAAATGACGTCACGTAGCTGTGTGACGTCATTTTATTGACCCATTCCAAACGAAGATTGTAAACAACAACTTACACTGACCCGTGTTTCCAGATCCACCTTTGCACACTCATCATATTCACAAGTTCAGTGCAACATTCCTTGCTGAGTCATGGCCAGATGGAAAGTTATCAGTTCGTTCCAAACGCTCCATGCGCGATGAGGATGACTGTGCACAACAAGGGGCAGGTAACATAGAAATCACCGACTCATTTCGCAAAAGTTTCAAACATCGTCCACTTAAACACACCATGGGGTCCCAGGTTAAATAATGCACTAGGCCCCAGCTGAAGATATTATGGGAGCCTCGAAATAACAGTGTATTAAGACAACTACTCAATATAAGCATCTTTTTTAACACTAAGTTTGTTTGGCATTGTGGCGTTATTAGTTTGTCAGGATCAAACTTAGACAAACAAAAAAATTATTTTCCCAATGGTCAATAGAGTTTTTGCTTGACGGCTTCTAGAAACAACTTATTGGGTTTATTGTTGATAGCTGGGCTGATATTCTGTTTGCACAGGGAACGTTGGAGCGGATCATGGAAACTCTGCCTGATATTAAAGCCGCGAACACAATGATCTCGTATTCATACGGGATGTCAAAGTTCGCTAAAGACGAGGTAAGAAACAATTTACCGTTGGGTGGGGGTAGAGAGGCTGGATAAGAGAGAAGTATTGTGCATAATTGCCCTATGACCACCTTCACATGATCTTGAGTTGTTCGAAATTTCCATTATTTGCAATGAAAACATAATAACATGTTTATTTGATTATTTCGAATTATCATACACCGTAACACTGTTTGCCATCACTGTCCGTCTTGTGCTCGGAATTTCCCAAAAAACTTGAAAGCCGAACGCCAGATAACTAAGAATTAAAGTTATTACAGGAACATTATCATGAAAAACCGTGTTCTGGAATTGCACGGCTGCAAAATAAAAATCCCTATTTTTACAAACAAGGAAGTACTTAATTTTGCTGACTTACAGGTTTTCTTGGGTGAAACACTGGAATCACTATTTGTTGAAGATTCTGTTCGGGAAACACTGACATCATTCAAGCGTTCACTGGATGAGCTCGGTGCGAAATTCCGGAAACGCAACGAGGAACTTGAATATCCGTATATTGCGTCACAACCAGGAAATATTCCGAGGAGCATCGTGAACTGAACAATGGAACCTGTGTGAAAAATTGTAAAGTTGTTATTGCAGAAATAAAAATGGAGTTTGGTCACAAAACTGTTGAATTTATCTGGTGAAAGAACAAAGGCCAAAGCCAACATTTTTACTCAGGCGACTCAAGTGGTGGGTAAATCTCAATTCAGCACTGTCAACAAAACATACATAAAAGTTTTTGGGAACAAAAGTTAATGGAATGAAAGTGAGTTGTAGTTTGCCGCCCACTCCTTCAGCGATTTTCGTTCGTTTTCACGCACAACGTACAGGACATTGAGCGATTATAAAAGTTCCATCCGCAACTCGAAGCACTGACGCAAATTCGTAAAATTTCGGAAGTAAAGTGGAAATTTGTTTCACCCCCCTTAATACAACGTGAGTGATTACTGAGCATCCGTAGTAGCAGCTCCACTGCAGTCAAAACAAGACTTGCAACAAGAAAAAAGTTCCTGCAAAAGTTGCGTGAAATGTCAGATCAAGGTTTGAAGCCAGACTGTGTAAACGGGTTTGGAAGGAACTTCTAGACAACTTGCGACTATTAATTAAACCTAGCAGTGTGTTAAAAGTCCAAAAGTTGCCTCACAGGAAATGAAATGTCAATTTCATACTTGTAATTAATGTCTGTACCTAACTTAAAAACAGAATGAATGAATTGGTTACTCAGATTTGCAGCAACTAGAACCGGCAATTCAGCAAAGTAAGCGGTCTATAGCCGATTAGCCAAGCTCTGGGGTTGACAATGTAGACGATACAATAAAAGCAACCTTCTTTTGATATTTGCAGTTGCACGTTCAAATTAATCTGAGCTGCAGTTTACAAACAGCGTCGGGTCACTAGACATGAAAAGCTCAAATGTTGCAACTTATTAATGTCGCGGCTTTAAATGAAGTTTATTTATAATCCATCATTAGTCTGCATAAAGGTCACATGCATTGAAAGTTTATCTTGTGTTGAATGTCAGGGCTTCCAAGTTAATTAGGAAAGACATTTGTCTCTTTTAAAGCCGACTTCGCGAGACAACACAGTTGTTCCCTTTATCAACAGATTTTGCAAGTTCGAAGCGGGTTTTTTAGCCAGCTTAGTGCAGTCAACCATAAAATGCACGCCTAAAGCTTTAAAACTCACTTCGCAACGCATGACTGCACATATCTAGTTAGGCAACCCGCTTGAAAGGTGCAGCAAGCAAGTCAGAAATTTTCGATTAAAATGTTTTGTGTTGTTACCACATTTTATTGTAATGTAAGTAAGGTTTTATTATCCCAACCCACAAATCTGCTGGGAGTGGAAACCGTTCACACTGCCAGCAACAATCTGTTCAAAAATTGAAATTTTGCCAAGAGGGCAAACGATAAAAATCTGCTGGTTCGAGCCTGAAGGCAGGTTCAGTGTTGGCAACCAACAAGTTTCATGCTTCGAATGTCTCCAGGAAAAGTTTGTTGATAGTTGCACGATATCCTGTAAATACTGAAGCCAGTCATGTCACGTGGAAATTATTCATGTTTACATGACAACATACAACAGTGTTAACAAGATCATATTACGCTTCACGACCGGTAATAGTTAGTAACGATTAAAACGAGCAATAGTTTGGTATGGAGACAGTTAAGACGGCTAATGTTGTTGTTGATGTGTTAGGGTGACTGCGGATGAACCCGTCAGTTTTTTTGCGAAATGCGGAAATCTGCTTCCGTTTCATTAATTTGCATTTAACTCGAACCTTCGCTTATCAATGTTTTAGCGCGAATATTCCGGTGATGTTTAAAAGCAAGTTTATAAATCGAGCCTGGATTCAAGTGTTTTACCGGGCACTGTTTGCTGTCGAGTGTGGGGGGCTGGTAAATCTTTATTACTGAAGGACCAAAAAACGTGAATGTCACTTTCAAAGGTTGGGTTTGTTTTGCTGCATGTCGAAAACACTAACACGGATATTAAAGTGGATTGTAGTATAAAGCATTAAACTGAGTGGTAGCAAATGGATAGGGATCATTTGTAGCTCTGAATTCGTTTCGTGGGCTACACTTTCCGCTTCCCTTTGCATGTGCATGTTTGTCCAGTAAAACAGGCGACCCATACTTCTTGGCCAAAGCTACTAATCTGCATGGGCACAACAGTTACCTGGTAAAAAACCGGAGCGGAAAATTATTTACTTACAACGCTTTAACAATTTAAATTCAGTGGTTGCGTAGACTAAGTGACATCACACTAATCGGTTGTGACGTCACATTGATCCTTCCGGTTCGATATCCCACAACGTCATATGTCACTTGCAACATCACTAACATGTAGTTTATCATTGTTTCGACTTGACAAGTTGAAGAAAGGTTCATTGTGATGGAGTTGCATAAGTTCCGGCCTTGGTATTTAAAAGAAGCCATGTTGCTATGAGAGCTTAAACTTGTACGGACTACGACATACTCCGTAAAACTTGGCGGGGGTGAAGTATTTTAGCTTTAGCTTGGAAAACCTGATGGGCCTCAATAAGAAGATACAAGCCAGTACATGTGTGCAAACATTTCCTGATGATAACAACAACGTTTTTCGAAACGTAGAAAATGTTTTATCCACTAATACTGACTTGTATCTTCTTATTGAGACCCTTTAAACCCGTGAATTATCTGTTGGCTTGAGAAGGTTTTACATCCACAGAAAAGTAGAAGATTTTCATTCGCAAAGGTTTAAATCCCGCAGCTACTTCCAGCGGGCACCGCATTACGTGTGTTTTTCCAATTGTTTATTATCTGGTGAAACTGAGCATGTACAGATGCTGGAGTTTGTGAAGAATAATTCGTGGAATTGTTGGTTGTTGTAAAAACTGCTTACCTTCGACAGCAGGGAAGCCACATGTGGATGCAGGTCTGTTAATTTCTTTGGTCTTGTTCCGTCTGCACATGACCGGCTGTCGTTGCATCTGTAATGCGACACCTTGTGTAAGTTTGGGTGGTAAATGTTGTGGTTGAGAGGCTCCTTAGAGTTTACAGGCCAAGATCAGGTTACCGGAGAGGTTGAGGTTTCAACTCGATATTTCCAAAACACACTCAAGTGGGAATTGTAAACCCACATTCAAAAAACGTTGTGGTAAACGTTAAAAACAAAACTAACGGAGTTTTGACGGCATTTGCCGCAAACAAGCCCCCAGCCGAACCTAACAAGAAACAAGAGCTAGATGCGTTGACAGGAAGGAATTTGTTTCATGTGAGATCAAAAACGCGTCAGTACGACCAGTTGAGTTTTACCACAAGGGCTTTCCAGACTTGAGCGGCTAGTGGAGGTTTGATGTGATCACGTGCGAGCAACGAAGCATGACTGGGTAACGACGTCATCAATTATCGGACAAGTGAAGCGGTTAATTGCTGACTTGTTATAGTCGGACAGGTTTAGGAAAGTGGTTAGAAAGTGAAAACTTATTTTATTCTTTTCTCAATCAATGTACAACGGCTCATCTGGTTATAAGCCGGTAGGAGAATGACGTTTACTAGGGAATTATTGGTGAGTTGAGTTGAGTTTATTTCGCTTAGTGAAAGAAATCATAGCGACACAATATCATTAAAACAATCACCAGGCCGGAAATAGCCGCACAACGTAAAACGTTATACGGTGCAACAAAGTGAATCAAGGTTACACGCGTTGCAGCTACACCGTAGTTATGGCAGTAAAACGTGTTAAACTAGCGAATTCCGTTTCAATTTAACCACGTTTCTATAAGTTCAATTACAAAACTTTCTTTATGTAAACAGCAGTCTAATAATAGACTATAGTGAAGGACACACACAAAATGTCAGGTACAAGTAGAAGCATCAAAAAAAAACTTATAAGTTAGTGACAATAATATCACAACGACGTGATGGTTAATCAACACAAAACTGTTCGCAGTTAACGAGTAGATCAAGTTTGCTTCTTACGTCAAGTTTGGTTTACTTACAGGGATTAGTGTTTCACCTCCAATTAGTGTTGTGGTGTTTAGTTTCGTTTCATTTGAGCGAATCATAACAACAGTTAAAAATATTTATAATGCAACAGGCCAAGCCAGATACGTTTAAACGTTTTTCGACGTTTTTTTCGAAAAAGGCCAAGAAAAAATGGGTTTGTAGGTGACTAACCTTATCCTACATCAACCACACATGGCTTTAAACCCTTCCAAATTCAGCGGGTTCCTGAACTATACCGCCACCTATTATTCGGCCATGTTCAACCGCAAAGCATTTCAAGCGCTTCCCTCCATTGTTATTGGGGCGGACACAAGGTCTGGTTTTCACGCCTCGTGTTTCCCGCCACAATCTGCAGCGTGGTTTGTTCACATTTATACCGGTGTTGTTGTTGCACATTCACATAACAAACCAACTTTAAAACCAAAAAAAATCAGCATTCGTGTTGGCACCAATTGCGGAAAATCTCACTTGTTCTTCAAAAAAACATTTTTATTATTCCAGGTATTAAGGTAATTACCAAACATGCAATTCGTCCACCGGACTTTTAGCGTAGCTGATTACGTCATATTTGCATTAATGCTTATCTCGTCGACAGCGATAGGCTTCTATTACGCAATAAAGGACCGAAAGAGGAAGAACACAGACGATTATCTGCTGGCCGGAAGGTGATTCCCCTGTTTTGATACACTTATTGTGGTTTAAACACAAATTAGGGCATTTTTTGTCGACAAAATTGGAAAAAAAATTTTTGATAAAGTATGTGCCTCAATGGTTAAAATGGGGTAAAAATAAAAGATGTCTTTTAATGTAAACAAATAAAAAATTGTAAACAATATTAAGCTCACAAAATACCTGCCTTTATAATGCTGACTAAGCAATAAGTTTTGTGCTGAGTCAGTTGTTTCAACAACTAACTTAAAAATGTTGTAATGATTTGGGGCAAAATAACACATGCTTCTGGAATTCAATCATACATATTTTAAATTTGTTATTTGGTTGTGTCAAACATAACAAGTCTGTTACGGAAATCAAGCTTTTTAATCACGAACTCTTAGAAATGTGCCTGAAAACTAATCAATAGAATTTGTTTTATTTATTTTCAGGTCCATGAGTCCTTATCCCGTGGCATTCTCACTATCAGTTTCATTTATGTCGGCAGTTTTAATTCTCGGAACCCCAGCTGAAGTCTACAGATATGGAACCATGTACAGTTGGTATGTTAACATTTAGGTGAACAAAAACAAAAGTATTGCAATACCACATATTTGATAAACTTACCAACAATATTTTAAAACTATACAGACACATTTGGCAGTGCACCAAATGTCTACAGCTGTTAATGTTTTACACTTTCACCCTTTTGCATTCTTCCATAAATAAAAGCTAAAAAACAAACAATAAAATTGGCTTTCAAGAGTATTTGGTTATATTACTGTTGTTAGTTAAAATATGTTTACATATTTGTTCAATAGCAAAAAACATAATTTTGTTGTAAACCGCATCAGATGAAATACAGAAATGCTGGGACACAAATATTTGCACAGCGTTGGCAAAAACAACAGGCAATTACCTTATTTATTTATAACTTGGTGAGAATTTGACATGAGTACAAAGTACCATGGAAAGGATGTTGTTTGATGTTGAACTGTCCAATACCAAGGTCCTTCACACCAATAAATCAGTTTATAAATAGCACAACAACTTTGAAATTACATCAGCACACCATATCACACAGTCAGCCTGAAAAACACAATACCATGTTAATTGCAAAATAATAGTTAGCATAACAATGATAAAAGAATCCCAAATTACACTGTAGAACCCCTAACCCTAAGCAGATAATTATGCAAATTAAACAGCTTCAGGTTTTGGTTTATTCAAGAATACATTGCAGGAATATTTATGTTTGTCGACAAAAATTTCCAGCATACAATAAATATAATGTTCATAAAAAGCGTCCTGCAATTTTTAGGTCATTTAAACGGGGTAAAAACATTTCCTGATTTTCTGCAAAGCAAAACGACAACAACAATCACCAAAATTTGAATTGCCGCAATTTTGTTGTTTTCCGAAATCGCAGAAAAATCCCCTTGTGCATATAATAAAATACAAAGGCGAATGCTACAGATTTCTATTATTTTTAGGTATATTCTTGGGTTTCTTTCGGTGACAATCATAACAGCAGAAATGTTTATTCCAACTTTCTACAACATGGGCCTAAGTTCCGTTTACGAGGTAAGGATCGAAACTAAAAAACATTTTAAGAACAAACAGTACAAAAAACTTAAAAGCTGTCTAAATGGCAAACATCCTCAGAAAAGCAATATTAAGTTAATTAACTTGTGAAACCGCGTTAGGCGTGCAAAGTCGTGTTTGTAACAAGCAGCAATTACTTTTTTTCCACAGTACTTGGAATACCGCTTCAATCGCCCAGTAAGATTGGCTGCAACATTGATCTACATGATCCAAACAATCCTATACATTGGAATCGTGGTTTACGCCCCAGCACTTGCGCTCAATGCAGGTGAGTTTTGAGCGGAAACAATTAAACATGAAATATTACAAGTTTGCCAAAACAAGCTCTGAAAACATTTTTATCTCCCAATCTTTTCAAACCACATATAGGTGTTTGTGTGCTTTTATATGTGACATAGTCAAACAGTTTTATTGCTTGATATTTTTGCTAATTCTTGTTTTAGTTTAACAGATCCCGTAAATCAGTTTTTGTATCTTTTTTACAGTTACCGGCCTCAATCTATGGGGAGCCGTCATTTCCACAGGTATCGTCTGCATCATCTACAGCTCGCTCGTAAGTTTCTGTGGAAAAAATATATACTGCTACCTAGCGGAGTTGTGGCAGTGGGGGGGATTTCTAGAGGGGTATTTTCGTTTTCTTTATTAAAATTTATAATCAATTATTGAGTTTATTAAAATTTAATAATCAAGATATATATAGTTTCGCAACTTTGCTCAATATAAAATAGTTTGCAGTCAAATTTCAATTTGCACACAGATTAGAATCTGGTCGTTTCAAGCCGCATTTTGCGACACCTTTTGAAACAAGGCAATTTAAGCTCGATAGACACAGAAAGTTGCATTGTGGCCTTTTATTTCATCACACAGATCCAATTCCTTTCAGCAAAATAAGAGTCTTGACTTGGATTAGAATCTCACCGCTTAAAACTTCATTTATTAAACCTTGACATTTTTTCAGGGCGGGTTGAAAGCAGTGGTTTGGACAGATGCTGTTCAGTGCGGCTTCATGTTGATCGGTTTCATCGCAATCCTCATCCAGGGATGCTTGCTCATGGGAGGAATCGAAAACGTCTGGAGGAAGAGTTTAGAGGGAGGAAGGATCGACTTCCTAAGGTGAGGAACAATTCTNCAGCAAAATAAGAGTCTTGACTTGGATTAGAATCTCACCGCTTAAAACTTCATTTTTTAAACCTTGACATTTTTTCAGGGCGGGTTGAAAGCAGTTGTTTGGACAGATGCTGTTCAGTGCGGCTTCATGTTGATCGGTTTCATCGCAATCCTCATCCAAGGATGCTTGCTCATGGGAGGAATCGAAAACGTCTGGAGGAAGAGTCTGGAGGGAGGAAGGATCGACTTCCTGAGGTGAGGAACAATTCTAAAGGAAATCAAATATTAGTGTTGCCATATAAAC
>QXVZ01028494.1:0-14586 GCA_008931825.1 Phallusia fumigata
CCCTCCTATCAATTAAGTGCTTTGCTGTGCCGTTGAATTTGCCGGTTTTGCGCCATGCGGAGGATGAGCGGAATTTGTGGATTTTAATTTTAATTTTGCGGAGTTTGTGCGGTTACATTTTTACGACTTCCGGAAGCTTTAGTCGGCGCAATCGAGAAATGTATTGTGACGGAATCGTGAAATATTTTTGCACCCTGTGGAAATATAAGGCGATATAGTCATAGTCGTTTTCAAAAAGACAGATTTAGTTTTGTGAAAGGCGTTTAACCCCACAAATAAAATGGAATGGAAACTTCATGTACGGTTGTAGTTTTTCTGCTTGTAAATACTTCTTTTTTTAAATAACAAACAATAGCTCACACAAAAGTTTTTAGATTTTATTTGCTACTGCGCGTTTATACGCCAAAAACGACCCGAATTTGCGATGCAACAAACCTTAAATAGTGACTTAGTTTTAAATCTAGGACATAAGACCAGTAACACTTTTTCTAGTTTCTTCACTAAACCTACAACGAAGTGAGTAATTGGACCCAAGCCCCAGGAATGTTAATTGGCGCCCCGGTGGTGCCAGATAACCCCCACCCTTAATCCGTTGCGGTGGGGTAGACTCTCGTCGCGCGACCATTAACCATTATTACCCCGCAACGTTAACGCATCAAACCTCTCGAGGTCGCGGATTTACGTTTTAATCAAAGGGATCGGGATTTTCTAGGATTATCCGCCGCTGAGTCAGACTTATTTTGCCGCGGATCGGCCACGACTTATCCTGATAAGGACAATTTGACTGTGACCTGTTTCCTAAGGCCGGGGGTATTAGGGTGAATAATATTTTTGTTGTTGCCCTAAAGATTTGACAAACCTTAATTTTACAGTCCCAGTCCACCGCAATTTTTTTAGGCATTCAAAAATTGTTGCAAATTAGGCAAACTCTTTCTTTGAATCACATGCCTTCTTGATTTCCCGAAATGGCACAATAATGACACAAACAATATGATTTGCCCGTTTACCTGGAAACAATTAAACATTACTTAAATGTTTTATAATTGTTTCTTTGGAAATTTCTAATTGGTCCTCCAGGCGCCAATAACAATACACACACGTCTAGCCAAGTTAAATAAACACAGCAGCACAAAAGTAACCTCTTCTAGTCGCTAAGCACAGTCTTAAGCTTACCAGTGGAGATTGACACTTGTATATGTGTCTGTCTGATTTACCTGCAATGCTCAGAGCTTAAAGTTGATTGTAATCAGCAGATAAACTTGCGATTATTGCAGACAGTCGATCTATATCTTATGCTTAACCCGCAAACTGGCCTTAAAGGTCTTGCAAACGCGAAAAATGCGTACATGAGTACATAAGTTTGATTGATAGGGCGTAACAATTCCAGTTCCAGCCTTGTATTTGCCAAACACCCTGGATGGCTGATGGATCATGCGTGGTGGTAGAGATTAGCCGAACAACGCCAGACTTGCTTTAGACTCGAGAAGTTAATGTTTTAGCTCATTGCTGCGTTTAAAAAAATCTCGGTGTGTATGCAGTCAAGCTAAAATGGATTGGGAATCATGAGTCAGAATTTTTTGTGATGAGATTGCCCTTTTTAGTCGAAATATTTCTACTTTTAAGTTGCTAATATGTTTGTGTGATTACCTCGTGAACACCAAGTACTACGTATGCTTAGCATAATGAATATATATTACCCCATGTAATTAATGCTTTTTATCTTAACCTTGCGTATTTATAAAAGTGTTTTGATACTTTGTAGCCATTGCAAGCTACAGCCAGTAAATTTTGCACTGTTCCAATCTCACTCGAATCGGTTTCTCTCCACAGGACGGTAAGGTTGTAAGCGCATCAAGTCGTGTGAGGATAATGGAGGTGTACGGAACTCACAGCCTTGTAATTTCACGCACTGAAGCTGCAGATACCGGGGTTTATTCGATAACTGCCTCCAACCACGTCGGTTCAGATTCTTGTTCTGCTCAACTTCATATACAAGGTATGTACGAGTTTCCTATTAGTTATCATAGAGAAGGTGTACAGTACTTTGTAACGACCATAATAGAACCATGATTTTGAAAAGATTTTGACTAAAGTGATTTCGCTTTAGATGTTATAAATGGTTGTATTGAAGCCTTAAACACTGTTTTTTACGGTCGCGGAAAAAAGAGCTTTTGGTAGGTTTGGCTTGCATCAGTTTAAAATCGACATTTCAAAACATTTTTGCACTGATTTACATTGCAGCATGCTTTCAAATGGGGTGTGGTTCGCTGCAGTCAGTTATTGGCCATCCCCGTCCAAAAAATGAAACATATAAATGAAAGACGGCATGAATGGTTTTACAACTCAAACTCCACAACGCGATGCATTACACTTAACTAGCAAAAACAAATTAGTCCAGTTTTGGAAAAAACGTTCATTTTGCATTTTACTTTATCTGCTGCGTTTTTAACATTCCAACCTTCTCTATAGGTTAATCCAATAATTGCACGCTTTCATACTATTTAAGTGCTCTCTTCCGCTTCGGATATGTCTTATTTATCACCTATGTACAAGCTTTACCATATCTCCCAGCAGTAGTTAAAAAGCAACGGTTCGAATTCTTAAATATATCCTAACCTGTAATTTTTAACGGCTGTTCGTCGCCCAGACAAAAATGTAATTCATCGCAAAATTTCGGCTCGTCTAGGCCGGGAGACACGTCTAAGACGTTTCGGAATGCCAGGAATGCTGTATGTCTTGGCTTCGACGATATCGTCTTTCAAATAACTGCACGAATACACGGGTTTTGCATGTTCGTTTTATATCCGGGAAGAAAAATACTTTCTCTTCACCTTGTACCTAGAAACGCAAAACCAGAATAATGTTCTTTTTCAAATACGTTAGGTTGTATGTTTGCTAGTGTGCTTACTATGCTGACTTTGCGAATTCTTTTAAGTTAGATACATAAAACATAGTAGTTGCCCAAATTAAAACAGATTTCACGGAATTAAATAAGTACACCTTTTTACATGAAGCTTATTTGATCAAAATCTGTTTGATTTCAACGATTTGGCCCTGCATACTTTTTTCAAGAGAT
This sequence comes from Phallusia fumigata, assembly GCA_008931825.1. Classification (NCBI taxonomy): domain Eukaryota; kingdom Metazoa; phylum Chordata; class Ascidiacea; order Phlebobranchia; family Ascidiidae; genus Phallusia; species Phallusia fumigata. Next base: position 3,077 of record QXVZ01028494.1, read on the forward strand.
TTTAACCCGGGACGATCTCGAGGACGAACCCTAACAGGCTTTTATATGTCTGCCTCAGCATACTTGACAACAAAATCTTTTACTTTTATTAGATATCGCAACATCTCGTGGCTCGTCGACCAGTCAACTTTCAGCTTATGGAATCAGCACCAGTTCTGACCGTAGCAGCCCGAACACTTCCAACCTCAGCTCTCCATCCCTGTCGCCCAAACTTAGCAGGGCAATCACCTCCAGACCCGTATCAGGCAACTCTTCCCCATGGGCATCTGGGATAAAAACAGGGGGCGGGGGACCTCCCCCAAGACGCCGGGGGCCAGGGTTCATTCTCAGGCCGAGGCCCCAAACAGCTGGGGCCGGCGATAGGTGGGTGTAATTTTGTCAAACATTTTTGAATACAGAGCACGGACATGAAAAGTAGCTTAATTAGAAACATCCAGAGAACTTGTATATAGTGAATACATTGTTAAGCAAACGTTTCAACAATATACGTGCACTGATAATGATAACAGCGATTGTTGAAACGTTTAAATTGTAATGTATTTAATATATACATGCTCTCGGGCAATCATGTCAAAAACTATTTTAAAAAAGTGTTGTTTTAGTTTCAAATTTGGCGTTGCATTCATTCTTGGTTACGACATTATGTATTTTGCCGAATATCTTGTTTTGCGCTTGCAATTTACTGTGGTATAAACATAGCTGTAGTTCAGGGAACTATACGTGGCCTCAAAATTATTTACAAAAAGTTATCACTTCGACACAAATTCTATGTGACAATGGCTTGCAATATAGTCTTGGTCACTATGCAAAACACTGTATTTCCCACACACAAACGCACACACGCATGGACCGATAGTGAACAAGCTTTCAACCATTTCCGCTCTCACAAAACATGACCTTCAAACTTCAAAGCACCTTGACATCTCAATCTTCCCAGTCCAAGGTCAAAACCAAATTAGGAATTCACATTTAACTTGAGAGCTGATGTGACTGACCTATTTACCGCATGGTTATCAACAAGACATTTTGATTTCCTTGTTGAAAGTGCCTCAAAAAGCTAAAACGTCGCAAACACTGCACAAGTCCCACTAGCAAGACATTTCGGAAAAACAGTGACATTTAGTCTTTTAAGCGCTAAGCAAAAAATACCCGTTCTGTAATTTAACATTTTTGCATTGTCACTGAGAATNAAGTCCCACTAGCAAGACATTTCGGAAAAAAAGTGACATTTAGTCTTTTAAGCGCTAAGCAAAAAAATACCCGTTCTGTAACTCAACATTTTTGCATTGTCACTGAGAATAACGTTACTACAATGAAAATAGCCTGGAATACTCCAAAACGAAATTCTTTAGGTATGATTCTTTAATCTATCCCTTCATTACAGACTGTGCCTCAAGTGTACGTTGCTTGGCAACCCGAAGCCCACAGTGACGTGGGAAAAAGACGGAGAGCTGGTGGACGAGGAGAGGACGAACGGTCACATCCAGACGAGGAACGATGGCAACGATTACTTCCTCGAGATCGAGGGAAGTTGTGCTGATGATGCGGGAAAATACATGGTGACTGCCAGGAACTCACTTGGGAAGCAGACCGCCTCTGTAGAGGTCACTATCACTGGTGGGTGTTGCTTGTTCAATTGAGGATATTGGAGTTGTTGGCTTCGAATGTGTGGGAACGTGTATGTTACAGATTGTGAGAATTTGTTTAATGCAGTGTACTGTTTTGGGCACGAATGTTTCCAAGTTACTTTTATTGTTATCAATAGTAAAACTTTTCTGCTAAAAGAAAATCTCAGGCGTCTTCTGTGACGTTCTGGAGCTGGTCACAGCGAATAGTCATAGGCTATGACTCTAAGCCAGAGGTCGGCAACCTACGGCCCTCGGGCCAAACTTTGCCTATTGAGAAACTACCTCAGATATTGTACTTTATGGGTAATAACAAAGCTATGATGCACCGAGCCGAACTTCTTCATAAACAATAAAGGAAATGAAACTGTGGCAAATTAGTACGGCCTTGCTGAACTTGGTTTTGGCACTTGGCTTTGAAAAGGTTGCTCTAGGCAGTTCGTGTATTTTGTAAGTTACCTTACGTGACGTATTATCAGCCGTTCGTTCTCACAACAGGGGGATCTCCCGGCGGAAAGGTGACCAAGACCAAATCTACTGCAAACAACAATAAGAGCAATCACGTGACTAACGACAATGCAAGTCCAAAAGACGTGGTCTCCAACAGCAACAAAAACATTAGCTCCACAGCGTCACCCGGCGACGAAGACCTACGTCCAGCGCGAGTCGGCGAGCTCATCCTCCCGTCGAACGCGAAACCGGATGACAGGAAGGATTCTCCCACAGGATCAATTTCGTCAACTTTGTCGTCACACTCTCGGATATCGACGTCGTCGTCACGGTCCAACGCGTCCGCAAAACATGAGCAGGAGGCGGAGGAGAACACGGATCCCACTCCTGCTCCTAGCTCCTACTCCAGGAGCAGTAGGACGAGTTGGAGACGAAGTAATTATGTGGCACCGACTTTTACACGAAGGTTGTCGAGTACTCAAGTATTAGAAGGTAGGTTCATTTCGTTTACCTTTGGTTACTTAGCCAAGCTCTGTCTATAACGTGATTCAAAGGTCTTGGAAATGTGGGTGTCGCTTTGCGTGTTTTGTTACCGTAGCCGACGAAGTAAATTTTCTTGCTAGATTTCTTAAGACGTTAACTGTTAAAAATTGCATTATTGATGAAACAGGTTCTTCACTACAGCCAGTTATAGATATGGCACGTACCTTAACATAACAGACGTCTTTTTTGCCTTAAATTATACTGAAGTAAGACTCCTGAAACCTTTATTCACTATTTAGCATTATTATGGCTTATACATGCTTAATAGAATAAGGGCGCACTAAGTCAAATCTCATCTTACAAATAATAAAGAAACAAACATTTTCCTCCAGGAGAGGAGTTGCTCCTCCAGTGCGAAGTATCAGGAGAGCCAGAGCCGGAGTTAAGATGGATGCGGAACGGAATCGAGGTTGGCATCGATGAGGACGAGGTCTTCACATCATTCAGGAACGGGATAGCGAGATTAAGATTGAGGGACTTGCAATCTTCCCACGCAGGGGAATATATTTGCAAGGCTAGAAACGAAGCTGGGGTCATTCAGTGCAGCAGTCGGGTTACTGTTAAAGGTGAGTACAAGTATGTGGTAAGTAAGGGCTAACAAAATGTACACTGGGAAGTTTAATTTCATTGACGATGCTTACACTTTTTACATGTTATTGACTTGATTTATCACAGTGCCTGTAGAGGTAATATTTGAAACGCTAAACTTTAAGGAAATCTCAAGGAAAACCCTATACTTCAAAATTTAATAGTTTTAACTTTTGACACTATATTGTAAAATTCTGATGAAAATTTAAAATTTTGCAGTGAAACCAGTTGTTACTCGACCTCGGTTCGTGAAAGCCCCTGCTGACGTCAGAGTGACGGAGGGGGATACCCTCACATTGGAAGCAGAAGTTGATGGGAGTCCTACTCCTGAGATATTATGGTCACTGGATGGCGAAGAAGTTTCCAACGCCGAGTGCACGTTCAGCAAAAACGTTGCCAAGTTAGTTTGTTTCAGGGCTTCTAAAACGAATATTGCTATTGATACTTGATTAACTGAAAAAAACAAGATCTATAAACGTTACGCTGCCGATTTTGTATTCTGGCATCGGTTGCAATACTCTGTAGTAAAGTACCAAGGCCGTAAGATCGAATCTTACTGCTGGCGTGTCTTTTGTTGTCTTTGTTTGCATCCATTAATACATAATAATTTCCGTCTCCACCTGCATCAATTAAGGCAGTGCTCCGCAGCCGGTGTGTCGCAGTGTTACTGCCACTTAACATACTTTCTTAGAACCAAAACCACTTTTTCCATGGCAGTTAACAGTTGGGCAATTTGCTAATGCAACCTCTGGTTAGACTGTCCACTCTGCACTTTGAAGTTTTACAGAACGTCACAGTAGAAATCATACTCTTCGGAAGGCTGGCCTGGCGCTAAACGCAGATGTGCCGCCGAATTTGGAGCGTTTAAAGTATGGCATCATTGATAAAAGGGTTTGGAGCACTGCATTAAGATAAACTAAGAAAACAATGCTTAGGTGACATTAGAATGTCCAACAAATACCTTATCAACTGTAGACGGTTTAGACATTTGTATCTTTTTTCGGCGCCGCTTTGTTGGTTTTAACCCTGACAGATTTTTATTCACCACTTTTACCACTTTTTTATTTGAATCCTTGTTTTGTTTCAGACTTACTCTTCATAATGTGACACACGCACGTAGTGGCCAGTATATGTGCAACGCACTGAACTCCGGTGGTGAAGACTCGGTTGCTTGCAGAGTCAGAGTAAAAGGTGAGTACAACTCGCAGAAACTCGCTCAACGTTACCAGGGTCCTAATTCGGACATTGGTGGATCATATTCCATGACAAGCTATACTTGCCTAAAATAACTATCCAATTTTAAAATGCGGTATTTTAGGTTAAAAATATCTTTTGAAACATTTTAACGCTGTTATCTGAACTAAGCTCTTTAAAAAACCTTATTTCACAGTAATTCGTACAAAGCAAAGACTAGGAAGACTGACAATACTTGAACTATTACAAATGCAACCAAATCTTATAGATGTTTGACGTGTTTTAAATGTAGGCAAATCCTTTACCTTTAGATATAACTATTAAAAAAAATTCGCAGCCAAGAAAACTGACATCACTCCGGAATTCACCGCCCCCTTGTCAGACGTCAAAGCTGTTGAGAATGATGACGTGTGCTTGCGTTGCATGGTTACCGGGATTCCAGAACCGTCAGTGAAGTGGATGTACAACGATGAGGTAATGTGTGTTTCGCATCAGATTAAGTGTTGTAATAACCAAATTTGCTTCATACTAGAGCAGCATACGAAAAAAGCTAAAATTTCGAATAGCCTTAATACAAGAATTTAAGAAACTAATTTATTCACATACACATAGTAGTATATGCAACAAACTCTAATTCCGTATGGTAACGTTCTAAATACCCAGCAAAAAATATATTGATGTACACTGTTACAGCAAATTAATGTCAAAAACATGAGCAAAAGGAAGGGAGCATACGCATCTTTTGAAGCATGTTTTTGTATGTCCGTTGAAAACTGGCGATTAAAAAGTAGAAATTAAGTAAATCTCTGCATGCTGGACCAATTTACATGTAACCTACAATGGAACGAAAAGAAAAGTCTTTGCATAACCTTAGTATAATCATGCGGTCATAGTTGCTAAAGCTGCAGCGTCCATGTCTAATTTTTGCCTAATTTAGCTTTTGGAACCTGAAGAGGGAGTTGAGATCAGTTATCACGACGGGGTGGCTGCTTTAACACTGGAACAGGCCACAGATGAAGACACAGGGACTTACACTTGCGTGGCTGTAAACAGCGAAGGACAAGCAAAAACTTCCTGCCAAGTGTCTGTTACTGGTAAGACGTTACCTTTGCCTGCAAAAAAGGTTTTTAAAGGATGTTTTTTGTGGGGGATAATTTGTGCACGTTGTATACAGTACCTGCTTTTATAATAACGTTGTTTATACGGATTAGTTGTGTTTGATTTTTTTATCTGTTAGGTATGGTCTTCAGAGAGTTTGTGTTTAAACGGAACAAACTGTATGCTTGAAAACAAACCCGTTACATCATATCACCTAATCATGATGTCATTAAAAAAATATACCAATACGAACAGATTTTGTGGTCTTTGCCGTGTACATGCCGTTTGGCCCAAAACGTGAATTGAAAAGTCTTGCTCGTGATATTATCGTAAGCTGACAAAAACTTTTCGAGTGCATCAAAACATTTTCCGACAGCTGCAAAGAAACCAGAGAAGAAAGCGGCGCCCACCTCACCTCCGAAGTTTAGCACCCTGTTTGACGAGTACATCCGGACACAAGAGGGCGACACACTCACGTTGGAATGTACAATTTCGGGAAATCCCCTCCCTTCTGTAAAGTGGACTGCCAACGACCAACCGCTGGAGGGCGCTACAAATGAAGTAAATGTAAGTTGGTGATGCTGTAGTTGGTTGTCATTGTTTCACGTATCCATATCAGATTAATAGGGCCAGAAATTAAAACATCGTTCAAAATTACTGCGTAACAAAAATAAAACTGTACAATCACTAATTTTGTAACCTTTTCGAAGCGATAGAAAACTGAAATCGATTTTAGTAGTTGGCCTAATCGCAATTCGTTCCACTTTGTTCTTTCCCAGTGTTCTGTAACTTGCCAAAATCTTATTATTAATATAACTGCCAGTGAACTTGGATAGTAAAGACACTGTGTTGCAAACGTTTCGACAATCGCCGTTGTCACAATCAGTGCACAATGAATAAAAGCTTAAAATCGTGCGTTATATGAACAAGTGAGGTAAAAATAAAACGTGACGCAATTAGTGACGTCATGAATTGTCAAAGTTGATTTGATAAAAACCATGATCTCTCTCCATACAGGGAGACAAAGTGCAGCTGGTGATCAACCCAGTGACGTCATCACATGGTGGTCACGTGAAATGCACGATCCAAAATTCTGCTGGTACTGCATCCCATGAGGCGAGGATATATGTCCGTTGTAAGTAAAGTTTGATTGTTTAGTTTTTGCGTCTAGTTACAGATATGTGCTTTCGTTATTGAGTTGTGACCTCGACGATGAACCCGTTGCGAGCATAACACATTCAGGTTTAAACGTTTGAGGCGGAAATAATATAGATCGGTGTCTGATGTTGTATGCTGTAACTTGCGTTGACACATTGATTACCGACAGGCCCCAAAAACGTTAACAATTAAAAACAGTAATATTCAATCAAGTAAACTACCTAGATGTTTCCTATTTTTCCATTTACTCTCTAATTCTCGGATCGGGCTGCAAAAATCCCGGAAAATCTCGATTCCCGATCGTTATGGTCCCAACAGTGTAACTAATGATTTACCCACACAGCCCAGCAATAACTTTGTTGCACTATTTACAGCGAAACGAGTGGCCCCATCCTTCGACACAGAACTTCCATCCACCATAGAAGTCCAGGAAGGAGCCGAAGCTTCGTTCGAATGTCGGGTCACAGGTCATCCGCAGCCACGCGTGACCTGGACACGTGACGGGAGGTCGCTCAGTATTCTGACAACAGAAACAACATATGAGGATGGTGAGTGATTTGGTGATGATAACCAATAATGAAATGCCCCGTAACCTTTTTTTCACTGACATCGCTCTTTAACTAGAGTTTGGATTAGAGAATTGCCCAACTGTTGTAACGTTCAAACGTTTTTTATTGCGGTCTTCCTTTTTTCACGATTTACCGATTCTTTTTGCCACCAGGTGTCGCTGCTGTTCGTATTCGCAAAGCTGGACCAAGGGAAGGTGGCAAGTACATCTGCACTGCTCGAAACTTATCAGGAGAAGCGCAGTCGATCTGCACCGTCATCGTGAGTCAGCACAAGAAGGAGGAAACTCCAAAGAAATCGACCAAGTCTGCTCCAAGTTTCACCAAACGATTGAGCGACTTGACTCTTGAAGACGGACAGGATTTAAAGTAAGCTAGTGATTTACAAGATTTTTTGTTTTTTGAGTGCAGAATTTTGCAAATGTGAACACATGTTACCTCCTATGTTACTTGTCCATGTAATATCCCTGAGGTACGACCATTCCCCGCACAATACGTTTAAATCAATAGTTTAAACAGAAAATCACAATTGGTTTACACTTTGTATTGTGAATTTTTGCGGCTTTTTTATTGTTCAAGTTTTGTAAATTAAAAATTAATCCGTTTACTGTAGTTTGCCCAAAATCAACTTCTAACCTAACCTTAACTCTTTGCCAGGTTAATCTGCAATGTCAGTGGGTCACCAAAACCGGATATCACGTGGTTTTTTGACGGACATCCGTTGGATGCAGAGGACGGAGATGCGACCTTCAATGATGGAGTAGCGATGATGGTGTTGGAAGATGTGATGCAGGATGATTCTGGGAAATATAAATGTGTTGCGACCAATAACGCTGGTTCAGTGGAGACCTCATGCAAAGTGACTGTCAAAGGTATGTGGGACGATTTTGTGTTTTTGGATTTCGTGTTGGTTTTGTTGCGCTTGTCAAATTGAGTTATGTTAATTTGCTTGGTGAAAGAATACGTGGCGTATTTTTCCACTAAAGCACCAAGCCGGAAATAGTTAGGGCGTTGAGACGCGAAAAATGGGCGCAATTGGTGGATCAAGGTTAAACGCGCTGCAGCTCTACACTGTCAATATGACGAGAACATTTCCTGTTTGTTATGTTGTGATTTTAAAAGTGTTTAGAAATATTTCCATTTTGAACTGTAGGTAAAAATTAGTTTTGCTATTCATTTTTTTGAAGAAAAAGACTGCTGCATATTTTTTACACTAATTCGTTTTTTATTAAACAAGCCCAACTCGTAAGCACAAAAAATCACAGCCAAAATCGCAAGACAAACAACTCCTACCCTAGTAAGCTAAGCGGCGCGGGCTGAGAAGTAAGAACTGTCAGTAGTTACCCTCGCAAAATGCACATCGCTGTTAAAGCAAAGGTCCTATTTCGGCACAATATGAGAGTAATTACATCTATAAAAATGTTGTATGATGCTGGTTGTGTAGAAAAACGACATTAATTTTCCAGGACCAGCCAAGAAAGAACCAGAAAAGCCGAAAGAAACTGACCCATCTTTTCCTATCGTGCTCGAGGATAAAACGATCAAAGAGGGCGATGACATTGTGCTTAAGTGCAAAGTGATTGGGGATCCAAGACCTAAGGTACGTAGGTGCATAGGTGTATTTCAGCAGTTCATCGTTTACGTATGAGTAGAGTTGGCTATAGTTTATGCCCGTTACTTTGTGGGTTAAAATTCTCAGTGGTTGTTTCTATACAGTGCAGTGACCAATATTTACTTACTAATTTTGTTCCTTTTAAATTTTTTTATTGTACTAATTTTTGTCAAAATATTGGATACAAATGGAAATACGAATCATAGCAAATGCAAAACCACTTTTTAACTGTTAAATTATCACCAGATGTTCTGCATAATATTAATTGAATTCTGTAAAAAGCAGGAAATAAAATCGTTTTGACATATTGGTAAAAGTGCATGTTATGGACTAGCATTGAAAAAGTTGCGTTGCCTTACAAAAATAACATATATTTCTTCAAAATATAGAATATGAATGTTTTGTTTATCCAAATCAACTTTGGGGCCAGCCAGAGTCAAGGGTTGTAAGTGGTCCGGGGGGCGAACTGTGCCCAGGCTTGTCTTAAAACCAGTTTTCTTTAGATCCAGTGGCTTCTGGACGGAGAGGAAATCCTGGATGCTGAGGTGAAGTACGAGGAAGATGGAAACATTGAGTTGGTTTTGCCAGAAGCTCTTCCCGAGGATGAGGGGGTTTACACTTGCATCGCCGAAAACCCGCTTAAGCGTGTCATGAGCTCATGCACAGTGACCATTGAAAGTAAGTGTTGCAAAAAACGTCATTCTGTAGTTTTAGTGTACAGAATCAGCAACTGCACTAATACAGCATTGGACAAGTAGATAGCTTGATTTGCAACAAAAAGATGTTAAAACCTTATCTTTAAAACTGTGGTTTGATAAGCAAACTGAAACTAGGTTAATGTGGGTTGAAATAAGATCACAAGACACTTACTTAAGAGGAAGATTAGTTAAAAGCATAACTGCAAGAGGGCTTGTATACAACGAATACATAGTACTGCAAATGAGTTAAAATAAGTTAACAAAATGTTCCAATTAGTTTCAAGAGATTAATAGTGTTGGTTTGAACTTAAATTATCCTGAATAAAACAGTTTTGTTATTGTACCAGTGCTTTTACCCTGTTAATAGTATTAACTTTTTATCTTTAGCCCCACCTAAGCAATCCAAAAAGAAGAGTATTTCTGCGCCAAAACAGGAGGAACCCGTTGCCAAATGTGAGTTGGTCACACAAAAATTGTCACTTGTAATATTTTGGAGTAACGTTGTTTTCTGAACTTTCAGCTGTTGACGTTTCACCATCGAAAAAAACGGGAACGCAAAGCAAACCAGCTTTTATTGACGGTTTAAGTGACGTCACTGTAGCTGATGGAAGCACCAACTTCAAGCTTACTTGCAAAGTGGAAGGTAGATAAAAATGNGACTTTTAAATAGCCGTTAATCAATCAAGTGCTGTAAACGAAAACACATTATTAATAATTGAAGTTTCAATACGATATCAAGCATACAAAAAGCATATGGACTAATCCCGGTAGGCCTTCAGTATATAGGCCGAAAAACCAGTTGCCACATTTTTGAACAAATGTAAACCTCCCCATGCTTGTGCATTAAAATCCTGTTTACGCTCAGGTGGACTTTCGCTCTGTGTTGAGGAGCACTTCGGCAGACCGAGATTTGGGGAGAAAGGGTGATTCGACCGGATCCGAAAATTCAGGGTAAGCTTTAATGTCAAACTGGTTTTGTGGGGGACATCAAACGATCATTTTTCATAGCTATCATATGTATACAATACGCGTCAATAACTTTCAAGCAAGTGCATATCCAAAACTATAACCTGACGCAGTAAGACGATACTTGTGTGTAAAACATTTTTGCGTTTCGACAAACGATGCTGTCATCATTAGGAATAATTTAGAAAACGCGAAAAGGTATTCGTTACTACTGTTGAAACATTACTGATTAAATAGCAATTGAGTGCGCAATAAATCCGCAACTCACTGACAGTCAACTTTCTTGGACGTTCAATCCGATAATAGCGTTTTCTTACGGCAAACTTTGGTGTACTCTTCGTGTTGTAACCTAGCAAGGAATATTGGAACACCGAATTGCGTTTAAAGCTTCACAAAAAAAGTTAAAAGTTTTGTCATGTGTTAATTCAACACCACTAATACAGAAATTTGCATCAAGTTTGATGCATGCTTTTGGCATATAACTGTGGTTAATTACAAATCACTGCAAATCGAAAGTAGAAAATATGGTGAATATAAGGTTATAAGTGTGGAAATTTAACAGTCTTGTGTTGGACCTTTAGTGTCGTTTAGGAATTTAGGATAGTAACCGATTTTCCATACGCGCAGTGAGGATCCCGGTATGATCTATAAGGAGGCTTTAACGACTGCGGTGAAAACGAAAGCACTCACGGAAGAGGAAAGGAAACTAAAGAAAGCGGAACAAAAGGATTTTAGATCGAACCTGGTCCGCACAGTTGGTAAGGTTACAACATAGAGATATAGTACTGAAATATCGTAAAGGCTCTGAGTTGTTTGACATAACCCATTTATAAAAGACTAATAAAACACCAGCTTTACATTCTTCCATTACAACTAATGTCATTTGATGTTAAATGCATCTAAATTTCATCTGAAACTAAACTGTGTTGGTTTGGCTTTGATTAAGCCACTTTAAATTGAACTTACATAAACATGTTATGTAATGTAGAGTTTCCATTGCTTTCTTTTTGCT
>QXVZ01028495.1:0-17398 GCA_008931825.1 Phallusia fumigata
CAACCGTCTCTAGTTTCTCGCTGGCCCATATAAAACATACTTTTACACAATGCATTTTCTTAAAACGACACCATCTGTACGGTCATTGATTTAATTAAGCTCTAATATTTCCGACTTAAATTTTTAGAACATAGATTATTTTTTAGCAATTCTGCGCATTGACACTCCTTGTCTCCAGCTATCCAGCTATCCTACACATTTGATTTGTAAAAAAATGCTGCATCATTATTCGGCCCACACCCACGTCTGTTTTCATACTGCGAAAACTATTCGGTTACTTATTTCATAGAAATTCGTTGTAATGAAATTGAAAATTTAAAAACACACAACTCTTTCACAAAATAGAACAAATGAGAACATCACAATCTCAACCAACTATCGCAAACACTGAATTGTTGTCACACAAATTAATTTCGCTGAAAACACTGAATGCACCAATTTAGATATATCTGGTCAAACTTCAATGTCAAATTTCAAACTTTCACATTTTAAATGTCATCCATTCCTAACTTGGCACAACTTATATCTGTTTAAAAACCCATGAAATACATTTACTTATTGGATTAACGTCCCTTTTTTGTGCTAAGCCACAAGTGGGGGGGAGGGAAAGGCTTAACCTGTTTGCTTTGTCGTTGTGCTTCGTTGCGCAATGAGGGAAAGGGTGGGCGGATATCGCTTAACGATCAGTGGGTTAGTAGCACGTGGCGCCGCGTTTTGTGGTCTGTTATGCCGCAAAACAAGAAACTGGTAACCGAAGTCGTTTCGCTCCCCCGCTTGTCTTGTGACCAGGGCGGTTTTGAGAAGTGGACGATGCCTAATTGCCACAGAGGCAATGAGAAGATTAACTTTAGACCCAAGTCGTAGGGGTTTGTGTTTTGGCCCACGATTAGCTATAGTATTGCTTTTAACAGGGAAATGCTTTTAATTTGTATCGACAGCCAGGTAACATTATTAAAACCGTAAGAGTTATTCATTTGATTGACCTATTTACGGTGAATTATGCATGAGCACTGTTTTTACCACGTATTTCCACTATTTGAAAAAAAACTCGCATAAAAATAGCAAACAACTGTGGCAAACACAATGGCAGGCGTGGGAAACAATTTTGACTGTCCACACGACATGCCCCCCCTGACGTCACCGTTGTCATGACATCATACAAACCACAAACAAACAAAATTGACCAAACGATTGTATTTTGCGAGCGAAACTCTGGCAACAAGCGACACGATCTCGAAGTGACGCAATCGTGGCTGTTTTATTTGTGAAAAGTCACGTGATAACACAAACTGAAAAACGCCGTGAATTAAAGCGCGGTCTCTGATGCGTGTCGAGTTGTTTTGAAGGTATCGGTTTACAAGGCGGGGGCCGAATAAAAAAGCGCGTAAGTGTCCCACGTGGGCGACCGAAGTCTTGCGGCCTAAAATATCTATGACAGTATTGCATTTAGGGTTACCCAAGGGTATAACCTACCACGCTTTTACGTTTGCTGTTGGTTAGAATGACCCAATTTAGTATGTCTTTTTATTTGTGTCAAATTTCCACACCCAGCGTTGTTTTGTTTTTATCAGAACTGGTATCTGTTCTCTATTCGTGGATTGTTTCGTAAACGGTACAAAATTAACCCCAAATATACCATTTTTAGTGGGAATTACAACAATGTTGCGCACACCAAAGAACAAAACAAACGTTACAAATTGCTGCGAATCCCATTACCCGTCCCCTGCTGCGCAGTAACAAATTACATGTAAAACATGCTTGAAGAGAAATAGCTAAAAACACGGAATTTTAGCCCTTTACGTGCATGGGAAAACAAGTCGTTGACATCAAGCTTTCACTTCTTTACACGATCATTGAACCAGAGCGCTCGGTCCATGACAAGGACGTTTCGCACGAAAACTGTATGTTATCCTGTCTAGACGTTTTTGGTGGACAATGTGTAGCGATTTATTACTTTCTTTGGGGTTTCACATCAAAATCGACCTTGAAGTTCTAAGTCTGCCCGGAGACTTACGTTATAGGTGTACCTAATATGTAGACGGTAGTAAAAAGGCCTTTCAACAACAATTTTAAAGGATATTCGCGCATGTCTCATGAAGTTGGTTGCTACTGTTTAATATTATATGGTTAAGCCTTTTTCCGCCCTAAACACACAACTTTTTCAGTAATTTAGCCCCATATTATCCAAAGCTCTGTTAAATCAAAGAACATGGCGTGAAATGGCCCATAATGTGCTTTTACTAAAAAGGTTTAAGGTATTACCATGATTTTAAACATTCAGGTTTACTCAAAGTCACTATTACCGCGTGAGTTTTAGTAAGCAGCATATTTGTTAACTCCTGTCAGCTTATTCACAAAACTTTACATTTTCCACACTTATTTTGAATGCAAGGTATTTATTACAAGGTAAAGAGGAATAGTAAACCTCTTTTGTGTGTACTGAAAAGTAAAAACCAAATATGGCAATAAATTACGAATAACGAAACAAAACTGTTAAAAAACATTCCAACATTTGTAGCGAAAATACTGCACAAAACAACACTGCACATTGCGAAAAAATATCTGAAAATTGTTAAAATGGCTAACAAGAAGTAAGATTATAAATAGAAAGTAACCATAGTTATAACCATATCCAAGTTAACTCGACTGTGTTTACATGTATTGTGTCGGTAAAGGGGTGTGGATATTTGAAAATAAAGAAATTATTGCAAAAAAAAACGAATTACTTTCGTACTAGTATGGCCCTTACACATTCAACTTGAGTGAAAATAGGGTAAATTTTGCTAAAAACACAAATAATTTTATTGCATCATATGTATAACACCCGCATATGATAAATATGATACGTGTAAAATGTGTTTGTCCATACTATCAATGACAAACATCTGTCAGTTGTAAAGTTGGGTATTGCATATTTTAGATCCCATATGTCAACACAAATAAGAAAAAGTGAAGTTAGAAGTGCTACGAATGGCTTGGATTACCCGACTACTAAAACACGGCAAGGTCGAAGATCTAAGGAAGTTTTGAGGACTTTCGTTGTTTTGCAAGTAAGTGTTGGTCATGGAATGTAGATGGAGATGTAGAGATCATCGATGGTCGTCCGATGCACAGTGGTTAGTTTTGGGGGTCCGGTTTTAAACACGGTTGTTGCCAAAGAAAACGTAGCCACATACGTGGTAATGGCATTTCACGCAACGTCTCTTCCCTGTAAACCAGTACACGATATTAAAACCTTATATAAACCTTCAAAATGAAATTATTTGTTACAAGGTAAACACATTTTGCTGCAAATGGGTCCGGCATAGACAAAAAGACTAAGAAATAATCTAAATTTTTCATTAATATTTCATCTATTACTCAATTATCGGCAATGGTCGCGCAAACTATAGGAATTTCAACCTTATAGTCAAAACTGACCAGGTAATACAAATAAGTTGACATCTTAACTTTCTTGCGCAGTTATTTTTTCCGTTTTTCGACCGCTTTACTATTGCAAATGGCGATTTGCAATCTTTGCGTGCAAGAGTTTTCAGTTAAACAGGAAACAGTTATAGCCCAACGAGCCGCATCTGCAACTGGTTACGGCGCAAAGCAAGTGAGCAAGATATCGTATGTCGGTGTGATGTGACTGAACAAAGTGGCATGTTGGCAAAGCGCGATACCGTGTCAAAACAGCACTTGCCATTCTTAACATCCCTAACAAGACATGCTTACTGGTGGCCCATGTTAGTGCTAAAGGCAGTGACAGCAACTACAACAAACAAAATGCGTCACGGTCGTTGTAAATTGGTTTGGAATGTAAATTTAAGTCACACTAAAGCAGAGCAGGATATTTCGAAAACTTTGCGATTGGTCATCTTCACAGCTCTTTCCATTTTTGATGAGATTTTCTATTACTAAAGCACGCGGCAAGTTTTATTCAAACCTTGTATGTCCATTAGCTTGTCTTGTTTTTAAAAGCACTTATTTGAATGGTTATGTTTGAGTTGTAAATTTAATAAAAGAACTTTGGTTGTGTGTCAAAAATGGAACTGAGTTTGTGGTAGCTTTGGGTTGTTCAGCTTTTTTTGCTAAATTGCGTATTTTTTTTCAATCTCGTTTTTAACCACAGTTTAACAACTGTTTCTAGATTTCTGTCGACTTAAAAAACGTAAGTTTGAACCTACATTTCGGCTTTCTAACGTGTCTGCACGACGATAACTTGCAGTAGGTGTGCATGCAAAGTCTCGCAAATCGGGTGCTCCTTTTGCCAACGTGATGACCTAGATCCTAGTAAAAAGTGTAATCACGTCATAAAATGTTCAATATTCTAGTACAAAAGGTAAAAACCAACAGCGAGAAACGGGGCACCCTTCAGCGTGTAGTTTGTTACGATCTAGTATGAGTTAAAGGTGGTTAAAACAAGGTAAAATCTGAACCTTATTATGTTGCTTTGACCAGGGTAGTCATAACACCTGTCATGGCGGCTTCGCTTGGGGATTGGACTAAAGCAGGCCCGCCTAACCTTTCAAGTGTTGCTGGCCGCTTTTTTATGACAAACCTTACTACTGGCCACAAACTTTGCGATAACACGACGTGATAATAACCCACTAGCTGTACGTAGTGTTGCCAACTGGAATGCATTTGTACCAAATTAGAAAAATATTGTCAAAGCCTTTGTCAAACAATTGTCATTACGAGGCCTATATAGAAAAGACAACTAGTGTAATTTTGGCAAAATTTTGATGGCAAACTTACAAAAATGTCAGAAAATGTGTGCTGCCGAACTAATTATATCCCGGGACTCTTAAAATAACCTCAAGTGCCGTGTGCGCCCGCCGGCCCGGGTTGGGGAGCCCATCTCTTATGGTTCAGGGTTAAGTTAACTTAGACACGGTACAAGGCCCCAAAAATTACATTTGCTGATGAAAAGTATAGTAACAACGCTGATATTTTTGCCCAAGACTCAATTGCAATGTAACTGATTTCTTACCTCTTGCGAAGCAACATCCCCAGTAACATTACAGTTGTCGTCTCCTTGGCCAAAAGTAGTCAGTTCTGAGCTGAAAGAATCCGCGTCCAGAAAAATAGAACTGGAGTTTGTTGCGTTCGTATTATTCAAGTTCGAAAAGAATCTGATTTCCTCATCACCTATATCTGNTCGCGCAAACTATAGGAATTTCAACCTTATAGTCAAAACTGACCAGGTAATACAAATAAGTTGACATCTTAACTTTCTTGCGCAGTTATTTTTTCCGTTTTTCGACCGCTTTACTATTGCAAATGGCGATTTGCAATCTTTGCGTGCAAGAGTTTTCAGTTAAACAGGAAACAGTTATAGCCCAACGAGCCGCATCTGCAACTGGTTACGGCGCAAAGCAAGTGAGCAAGATATCGTATGTCGGTGTGATGTGACTGAACAAAGTGGCATGTTGGCAAAGCGCGATACCGTGTCAAAACAGCACTTGCCATTCTTAACATCCCTAACAAGACATGCTTACTGGTGGCCCATGTTAGTGCTAAAGGCAGTGACAGCAACTACAACAAACAAAATGCGTCACGGTCGTTGAATATTGGTTTGGAATGTAAATTTAAGTCACACTAAAGCAGAGCAGGATATTTCAAAAACTTTGCGATTGGTCATCTTCACAGCTCTTTCCATTTTTGATGACATTTTCTATTACTAAAGCACGCGGCAAGTTTTATTCAAACCTTGTATGTCCATTAGCTTGTCTTGTTTTTTAAAGCACTTATTTGAATAGTTATGTTTGAGTTGTAAATTTAATAAAAGAACTTTGGTTGTGTGTCCAAAATGGAACTGAGTTTGTGGTAGCCTCAGGTTGTTCAGATTTTTTTGCTAAATTGCGTATTTTTTTTCAATCTCGTTTTTAACCACAGTTTAACAACTGTTTCAAGATTTCTGTCGACTTAAAAAACGTAAGTTTGAACCTACATTTCGGCTTTCTGACGTGTCTGCACGACGATAACTTGCAGTAGGTGTGCATGCAAAGTCTCGCGAATCGGGTGCTCCTTTTGCCAACGTGATGACCTTGATCCTAGTAAAAAGTGTAATCACGTCATAAAATGTTCAATATTCAAGTACAAAAGGTAAAAACCAACAGCGAGAAACGGGGCACCCTTCAGCGTGTAGTTTGTTACGATCTAGTATGAGTTAAAGGTGGTTAAAACAAGGTAAAATCTGAACCTTATTATGTTGCTTTGACCAGGGTAGTCATAACACCTGTCATGGCGGCTTCGCTTGGGGATTGGACTAAAGCAGGCCCGCCTAACCTTTCAAGTGTTGCTGGCCGCTTTTTTATGACAAACCTTACTACTGGCCACAAACTTTGCGATATTCTGTGTATATTTTTGCCCAAGACTCAATTGCAATGTAACTGATTTCTTACCTCTTGCGAAGCAACATCCCCAGTAACATTACAGTTGTCGTCTCCTTGGCCAAAAGTAGTCAGTTCTGAGCTGAAAGAATCCGCGTCCAGAAAAATAGAACTGGAGTTTGTTGCGTTCGTATTATTCAAGTTCGAAAAGAATCTGATTTCCTCATCACCTATATCTGCAGAAACGAGTAATGGGTTCAATTTTTTACTGTTGGGTACTTATTGAAATGCATTTAAAGGGTTAGCGGAGTTGTTAAGAGTGTTTCAAACATACAAGGCAACTTGAAAAGTGTTTAAAGAAAATGCATGGCATAAAAGCATAAAATTTAAACATCAACAGCAACCTCGTTTATTTGTCATTTTTATCAGTCTTCATTACAATATTAAACGATAATGAATCTATGTGTTGTTTTGTATTACTGTAACTTACCGCCTGTTTCTGTATCCTGAAACACAGGGGCCCCGTCGCAGACGTCTTGAGATGAAAGGAACAGGGCTATGAGCACTGCGAAGCAGCCCATCATTATTAGCTTGTTGGGGGTCGTAAACTTCACCATTTTTCGGATTTTCACGTCAAATTAGCGGCTTTCTACGCGAAGGTGAGGGTGGGTTTACAGTAAGGTGGTGCAGCTAAATTGCGCAAGGTGATGATATTTGCACGAAAGCTTACAGCTCATATACCTGCATGAATAATCACAAGCGTTAGCTTTGATGTCGTGCTAAATTGAATTAATCTGTAATGAGTTAGCCTTGTGCGGTTAATTCGGGTAAGTTGAACAAGTACTGGCTTGGATTGTTCACAATGCTTGTCTTTTAAATATAGCAATCAATTTTGCAAAATGTAGAGTTCAAAAAGCTTACGTTTTTCTAGCGATGAAGAGGCATTTGAATAAGAAACACAAAGAAAGGGCATTTGGCATCAAATATTTTTTCTTACAATTCGTAGTTAGTGTTAAGCAACGCTATGAAGGTTTTATGTTATGCATGAATGTATGAAAAACAATCAGAGCCGCGGAGATAGCCAATACCATCAATACCACACGCGTGTTACGCCACTGCAATTTAATCTATCCACCTACTGATTGGTGGTATCATGTGATGCTCGTACCNACTTTGCGATATTCTGTGTATATTTTTGCCCAAGACTCAATTGCAATGTAACTGATTTCTTACCTCTTGCGAAGCAACATCCCCAGTAACATTACAGTTGTCGTCTCCTTGGCCAAAAGTAGTCAGTTCTGAGCTGAAAGAATCCGCGTCCAGAAAAATAGAACTGGAGTTTGTTGCGTTCGTATTATTCAAGTTCGAAAAGAATCTGATTTCCTCATCACCTATATCTGCAGAAACGAGTAATGGGTTCAATTTTTTACTGTTGGGTACTTATTGAAATGCATTTAAAGGGTTAGCGGAGTTGTTAAGAGTGTTTCAAACATACAAGGCAACTTGAAAAGTGTTTAAAGAAAATGCATGGCATAAAAGCATAAAATTTAAACATGCAAGTTATCTTCTGCAGCGTAGCCTCAACAGCAATCTCGTTTGTCTTTTTTGTCATTTTTATCAGTCTTCATTACAATAATAAACGATAATGAATCTATGTGTTGTTTTGTATTACTTTAACTTACCGCCTGTTTCTGTATCCTGAAACACAGGGGCCCCGTCGCAGACGTCTTGAGATGAAAGGAACAGGGCTATGAGCACTGCGAAGCAGCCCATCATTATTAGCTTGTTGGGGGTCGTAAACTTCACCATTTTTCGGATTTTCACGTCAAATTAGCGGCTTTCTACGCGAAGGTGAGGGTGGGTTTACAGTAAGGTGGTGCAGCTAAATTGTGCAAGGTGATGATATTTGCACGAAAGCTTACAGCTCATGTACCCTGCATGAATAATCACAAGCGTTAGCTTTGATGTCGTGCTAAATTGAATCAATCTGTAATGAGTTAGCCTTGTGCGGTTAATTCGGGTAAATTAAACAAAGTACTGGCTTGGATGGATCACAATGCTTGTCTCATAAATATTGCAATCAATTGACGTTTTTCTAACGATGAAGAGACATTTGAATGAGAAACACAAAATTTCATATAGAAGAGGCATTTCGCATAAAATATTTACAATTCGTAGTTAGTGTTAAGCAACGCTATGCAGGTTTTATGTTATGTATGAATGTATGAAAAGCAATCAAAGCCCCGGGGACAGCGAATACAATCAATGCCACACCTGTGTTACGCCACTGCAATTTAATCTATCCACTACCTCGCCTTACTTTATCATGCAAAACTTAATGATACCCAAATCCTATTAAAAACACTCAGCTTGCAATAGACAGTATATATATTCGACGTATTTTGCACGCTACCGCAGAAAACAAACTGACAAACTCAGGAGTTCCTGAGGTCTGAAACATATTTATCCTATCTTTTCGGTCCGACGCTCCTGAATCCACGAGACAAGAACCCACAAAAGCATTGCGTTTCGTTTTCATTTTTTTCCGCAAAACATTGTGTGTTCAAGTGAATGTTAACTTTCCATACTTTACAAGTGGTATTTGGGATAATGGAGCAAGGCTCAGCTGTTAACGCTCATTATTGCAATGTACTCATGTATACAAAATCATAATTAAAACATATACATTGTCAACATGGTCACCTCTTTTCACCAAATCCTTACATAGCCATAACAAAAAAGCGGTCCCTATTCGTTACAACAAAATTATTTATTGTGCAAATATTTCGTTATTTGCAACAATAGACTACACAGACGCTGTACGGCTGTTGATGACCCACAACAAGACGAAGTGCGTTTTGGCTACCCCAATTTGCACCAACTGCAGTCACAGTGTAGCGTTCCACCGCCCAATACCGAACTGTTAGGTACATGTCATACCATAGCACTGTTCCCCCTTCCAAAGCGCGCTTGGGTTATATTCACAGCACCTGGGGAATAACGCTTAAGGGGAAGTCCCTCGAGCGATTCGAGGCAGGGGCCATCAGGTGTGACATTTGTGGCTTGTCCTTTGAATATATGACAAATTTCCCCTTGGTTGGGTTTGTTGAAGATATCTCGCGAACATTTATGGTCAATTTCCTTCATTATCGAAAAAACAACACGTCAGCAATTAGGTCTGCTTGAAAGCTTCCCCCTAATCGGGTAATCCCCGTTATCGTCCACTTCGTCCCCTTTCGATGCATGTTTAAGCTTAATGTCAAGCCTTAGCATATGCACAGTTGAAATATCACGTTTCAAAGTCCCAAGTGTAGGAGAAATAGCAAGAAACGGGCAACATTTCCGTAATTCTTGTGCAATACCAGGTTTAGGTTTTCGGAAAGTTTTTATGGAACATCACGATCCGTTTCCATACGCTCAAAGAGGGAACTTCAGGTTTAGGACTGGTTGTGTTTCTTGGTACTAAGATTTTTAAACGTTTCCATCAGCTCGTGAGGGAAAATCAATTTCACGCTGGGCCACATTCTTCACATACAAGCACAAGAAAGGGTAATGTTTCTTTTGATCTACTAGCGCATTAAAATTGCTCCAAAACCTAGGAGAACCTTCACCAGAAGCTAGTTTACCTACAAATGACAAACTGTTACAAGTTTTGTGGCTTCTCATTAACTAATTGACTTGATATACCATCGAATGGTATGAGGTTCCATTTTTTTGTCGCCAGTCATCGCTGTTGTCACCTGTTTAAAAGTAACTGAATGGCTCAGGACTACATTTTTATGACTTTTCCCCTCTTTACAACACGTTTCATGACCAAACTTAAAGTCAGGGTTAATTGTCCTTTAATTAAAACATTTAGTTGGGTTGCCTGCTGTAAGTTACATGTAAAAGGAAAAAAAATATGAAGCATGGTGTCCTTGGACAGACAACTTTGTAGAATTGAAAGGGCTGGTGGAACATTATTTGCTTGTTGGTTTAATTTTATCCTGGGTGGGCTGAAAAACACTCCTCACTGGGTTATGCTTGATTAGACATATAATTGCCTGTATGCGGGAATGCTGTTCCGATGGAACGTTTGCTTGGACGTATTGTAACTAAGAAAGTTCATGACGTTTATTTGGTTCAACCAATCAGATGTGGCCGCCTAAGTTTCAGCATGTCGCAAAAGCAATTTTGCTTCGATGCACATAAAGGATCAAAAATGAATCATAACTGTCGTGGATTGTATTTTTGCCCATATCATACATTTAAAGTAACACATCAACAATCATAATTGTGATACCTGGTGTTTGCTTTGCAGAAAGAATGATATTCTATTTCTTCTTGACTCTCTGTTATGATAAGTTTGGGGATAAACCACCCTAGCCCAACCCTATTGCATAATGGCCCACCCGCATACCAGCAGATCCTAACGTTTGCCGAACCGCGTTCTATACATTGCCATCACTGAAAAGATTTGTGAGGTGTTTTCCTTGTCGTCATAGGAAATCCCTGGTTATGTTTTAGCACGCCATGTGACAATCAATGTAACTGGCCTTAAAACATACTTGCAAAGAATTTTGGCGATAAGGTTCCCGTTAAAGTCGCTTATAACCCTATTTTTATGGGAAAGTTGCTAATGCCAATTTTACCCCCGCTAAATTGCGTTATCTGACATGTTTTGTATTTCCAATTTCGGTTCCGTATGTTAAAATAGGAAGATCAAATTGGTTGTGTCGATATTCGTGTGACGATACAGTTCGTTAGAAGTCATCTACTTCCGTTAAAACTAGGTAAACATTTTTAGAAGTTCAAAATTGTGCCATGTCACTGACTTTCTAAGGAAACCAAAATTTTTCCAGGCTAAAAAACCCTACCAACGCGAGTTAATTATACGTGTAACGGGAACCTCTTGTGCTGTTCCGGGTCTATATAGACCACTATAGGGTTGAACGAAATGCACCATGTCACTTTTTAACATTGCAAGAGAGTCTAATTTTGGTCGGCCGCGGCGCTTTCTTGCTGTGGCTCCCGGTAGAGCCTTCAATTTTACTGCTACTTCTTTACACTAATTCGTATATTTGGAGTGAATGCAGTTCACGCTGTAAACTCCATAACAAGGCTATCTGGTGTGACCAACACACACGATGCAATGAAGCAGTCATTGCGCAATATTCCCAAGTTTAAGGTAGCAATGCCGCGTGCACAAAAACACGTGTCAAAAAAAGGGGTTGCAATCTTGCAATCTTGCAAAGGGGAAAGCCGTAAAATATGCAATCAAGCGTGAAAATAGTTTTGGTTTGGACAGGAGCCGGGCGGCCATTGCTACGTGACGCTTCTCACGTGTCACCAACGTCAAAAAGGCCAGGCTTGGGTGAAAATTTAAACCAACTACAATCGCAGGAGAATGACTCAGCATTGTCACCCTTTGTGACAAACGGAAAAGCGGGTTTCGTTGGTCTAGAACGGTGTTATTTTAACCTGGTACTGTTGGTGACACCGCCCCACCATAAGGCTTTCTGCTGTGGGAAAAAATCGTTAGCGTTTTCGGGTCATGTCCCTTATCGGGGCCTCAAAGAAAACTGTTTTTAAAGCAGTGCAAACCGATTTGGAGCCACTAATAATTAACATAGAAATGGCTATAACTGTATCTAGGCGTTTACATAACAGTTCTTATGGACGGTACTTCGGTCATGGGCCCAACCGTAGCTTTTGGTGCCCGGAACTATATGTCTGCTGGATCCCCTTCTCATGGGCCCACTGCCGCCAATCATTGTTGGCAAATGCTCTATGCGTCCCGGCATCGCTATACCATGTCTTATCTTATCTTTAACCGTTAAAAAACTTAGACATATTTGTCTGTTAATGTTCATCAGCATTGGAAGGGTCCAAAAAATTAAAAAACGTGGTATTTTACTTCCTATAACTTTGAGACGTAATATGTGTGTTTAATAGCGGAAAACCGCTTGTTACACTTTTTAGCGCCTCGAAGCGCTGCAGCGCATGGCTGGACAGTGAAGTCACACTGGCATGTGCGCTGATGTGGAACGTAGACAGGTGACTAAGCCCGTGACGTCACGTCTCCCAGCGTTTCGCACGGGAATTACCCTCGGTTTGAAACGAGAATAAATATTTTCGTTTTCGTTTAGATTTCATGCACGTGGTGCAATAGTAAAAGCGTTTTATAGAACGTTTGGATTTCAATCGCGCGAAGTGACGTCAGTTTCGTACTGTCTTGGGCTTAAGGAAGGGGATAGGGGCGGTTATATTGGATTTTGGCCGGACTTGTGTTGCAATTACAGGAAACAACGATGGTCGAAAACAGGTTTAATTTAAAGTATCCCGAATTTCTGCTTACGCAATATTTCCTCTTCGGTGTTTCCCAAATGTAAAGATATAGTTTCGGTCATTTTAACAGATAAAAATATATAAAAGCACAAGTACGAAAGTGACGCGAATCATAAATTTAGTCACCAGTTACCGAGAACCGATTTCCTGTTGAAAACACCGTGGGCCACGAGGTATATTGCATCATCGGCAGTACCATGCACTCTAACTTTTTTATTGTCGATGAAAGCTCTGTTACCGCGGACTACAAGATCGTAAGACGCCTACCGAAAAGTGATCACAAATATTAATTGTTCACAATTTTTGAAGTCAATAAAAGCTTGCCCGTTTCACAAGTGTATCCATTCCAATCAACGCACCGGTAAAATATTTGTTGCTGGGGCGTTTTCCCCGAGCTTGCTATGCTTTAGAGCTTTATTTTAACACTTGGTAAATACAAGAGTGTGTATCGCCAGACAGCCTGCCAGCGTTACGAGTGTCACGTTCTGTGAATTACTTTGCTTCGGTTGAACGGCGATCTGTTGTCAGTTGAATGAAACGCACCGGCGTAACGAAATACCCCTACTCGCCAGGCTAAAACTTAACAACTCTATCAACGGATTTGGTGGAATAACAGAATGATGTTCAGTATTCCAAAAGTTTTCCAAGTTAGTTGGAAAAGTTTTGCTTGCATGCATATAACAACACTCATGAGGCCTATACCAATTGCTGACGTTATAATAAAAAAGTAAACAATGCGCAACACATCACTGTTTCGATTCCAGGTTTAATTCAAAAACCAAGGGTGCTTGGAATAAATGTTTGAGTAAATATGCAGTTATAAATAAAATATTCAGTGGCGACTTGTGCACCTGGGTGGCACAGTGATTNTTTTAACAGATAAAAATATATAAAAGCACAAGTACGAAAGTGACGCGAATCATAAATTTAGTCACCAGTTACCGAGAACCGATTTCCTGTTGAAAACACCGTGGGCCACGAGGTATATTGCATCATCGGCAGAAAATATAGAGTTTGCCGTTGATCCCACCTAGTATCATGCACTCTAACGTTTTTATTGTCAATGAAAGCTCTGTTACCGTGGACTACAAGACCGTAAGACGCCTATCAAAAAGAGACCACAAATATTAATTGTTCACAATTTTTGAAGTCAATAAAAGCTTGCCTGTTTCACATGTGTATCCATTCCAATCAACGTCACCGGTAAAATGTTTGTTGCTAGGGCGTTTTCCCCAAGCTTGCTATGCTTTAGAGCTTTATTTTAACACTTGGTAAATACAGGAGTGTGTATCGCCAGACAGCCTGCCAGCGTTACGAGTGACACGTTCTGTGAATTACTTTGCTTCGGTTGAACGGCGATCTGTTGTCAGTTGAATGAAACGCACCGGCGTAACGAAATACCCCTACTCGCCAGGCTAAAACTTAACAACTCTATCAACGGATTTGGTGGAATAACAGAATGATGTTCAGTATTCCAAAAGTTTTCCAAGTTAGTTGGAAAAGTTTTGCTTGCATGCATATAACAACACTCATGAGGCCTATACCAATTGCTGACGTTATAATAAAAAAGTAAACAATGCGCAACACATCACTGTTTCGATTCCAGGTTTAATTCAAAAACCAAGGGTGCTTGGAATAAATGTTTGAGTAAATATGCAGTTATAAATAAAATATTCAGTGGCGACTTGTGCACCTGGGTGGCACAGTGATTCGGTCACCAAGACGATTAACAAATAAACGATTAACAAATAAACCAGGCGATTAACAAATAAACCGGCTACGATTTATGTGCGTGTAGCGCGTAAATTCCCTTTCCAAACCAAAGAACCCGGATGTGTGTATATCATTCTAACCAACTCGTGCGACATTAAAAGGCCATAGTTCTATTTATAAAAGTATTATTGATACGATAACGGTATAGATAAGTTGTTTTTGACTTTTTTCCTTGTCAGTGCCCTATTTGTTTGCATGTTATAGATATAATGCAGTATCCATATAATTTGGCCAATGATTCAGCATCCTCGTCACCCCTAGAAACAGATCACGTACCGTTACCCATGGTTAAGAGCCCCCGTTATAGGTGGTTAAAAATGAATGCACAATTCTAAAGTGTTCTTGTTTTATCAGGGCGGTACGGACCCGAATGAAATCGTGCACAGTCGTTATCACGTCGGCGTCCCAGCTTACTGTGGGAATGCGAAATCCGGGTAGGTTTAGCATGTAAGCAACCATGTGTGAATGTAAATATTTCCGACTCCTTCCCCCCGGCCAGTGTGTATTTTCAAAGCACGTTGGTTAAACACCTTGCGACGGTGACGGGGCAAGATTTCAACAGTCGGGGCTTCTGTGGTTAACTGGCGAAGGAAAAAGGTTCGCGGGGTATTTGGTAACAGCCACGCTGCTAGGTTGTAATAACGCCGGCAACGAATAGGTTGAAATATTTTGTTCGCATCCACCGATGTTTGCTTGCAGCCGAATTTCCTCAGGTACCCAAAGGCTGCTGGTGCATTGTATTTGACTAAATAATTAAAAACCCCAATCTGATTTATGAATTACTCAGATGGTAACACTTACTTTCCTAAATGAGTTGAACGTTCAAACTGCTTCTGCAACCCTTTATTTGGTTTCGAATCAAACCGCTTGAATTTGAATCAGTGAAAACAATGATGTGACTTAAAAGGTCATGACGCGGTCCAAAAATTTAAATACAAGTTCCCGAACAGTGACAGTTTCGGCTTACGTGCGCAATAGCTTCTTTGTGACCGAAAAAATGTTGTTTTAGGCACGCCTTTTGTGTGGCACACCCATGTAACGTTGGCCCGGTGGGAAGGGTCTGGTATTCTCCGTAACATTCTTTCCTCCGGACATCGTAATTCCAATTCCTTTGTGGAAACATGTTACCACCCGTTCAAACGAGTTCTCCGAAAATATTGGTCGCAGGCCTTTCGTTTGCATTTTTAACACTTGCTCGGTGTTAGCACAGAATTTTGTCATGTCTGCCTGGGGTCAACGTTGATGTATATTCGCACCGGGGTCCAAGTGTTTACTTTTGCCAATATTCGCGGTTATTTGGAGCAGAACGAACAAAACTTAGTTTGTAATGATACACGAATTGAAAATAAGCAATCACTGCAGCACAGTCCTAAATGGCATTGAGTAAATTCTTGACGATATTTGTGCTTTGCTAAAAGTGCTCCGCGGACGGGCCTGAAAAGTTAATATTTGTTTTATTTAATGTACGTATGAGGTTGACTGCCACCAGTTTGTTGACATAATTTGGCAACTACGAATCTGGTGAAGTAAAGTTTTTGACACGTGGGTGCTTGAAAAGGTTACATTTGAAACCGGTAATACTTTCAAACAATTGCAACACAAAAAACTAGACCAATGTATCGAAATATTTGTATTTGTACGTGTGCTGTGGCATGGTAAAACTTCTAAAAAATACCAATCAGGCAAGCCAGACTAAAAGGTTTCCGACCTCTGCCCTACAAAACTAGCTGAATTCTGTCTCTATTTTGGGATGGAAAATGATCCAAACAGGGTTCGTATAGAGTTCAGATGTTATTGCACAACAAAGGCTGGCATGCAACTACTGATTTTATCGCAACAGCACATCCCCGAAACCTGCAATAATTACGCTTTCGGATGCCTAATGAGCTGTGTCGGAACAACAAGGCAGGCAACGTAATGTTTAGTGCAAACCGTCATTGCTGAAGTCATTAATATGGCGATAGCTTGGTTTGTTATTTATACGTTCCATACAATAAAGATATTTGATGCCTAGCAGATTTTTAGTTTCATGTGTTCTACCCTTGATTGGATAAAACGGTTTGTGGCCATTGCAATAAACGACTTTTGCTACAGAAGAAAAGGAAGTACTTCTTTTGCTGGTTGCTCAGGTCGACTTTTCTAAATGCGAAATCGTTGTGCTGGTGGCTGTGTAACAATTTTACGTTTGTTGTGCGACGATACAGTATATTTAGAAGTAAGAAATTTCGCAAATTAATTAGGTGAACCCAACATTCTTCAGCTACGTTGCTCACCCATCAAGGTTTTTGTATGCACAGTCGCCTGGAGCTCAAGAGCGACATCTTGCAGCAAAAAATACGCGGTTAATCGAGATTGTAGAGACTCGAAGAACTTGTCCTAAAACGTATTGCTAATGAATGTAGCCGACAAAGCCTTAAAAATGCTGGAGCAAAATTTAGAATCGTTGTTGTCGTTAAATGCACGTGAAAAACAAGGAACGCCTGAGCACTGTTTAGTCGACCTATAACTTCATTTTTCCCCAAGCATGTAAACAGTACCAATAACAAAATTGGGTTGTTTGTAGTTGTTTACAAACTGTTTTGTTACTGGTTGTAAGTTGCTCGCGCAGGACGTGAAGTATTTTCGCAGATTTTTGTTGGCTAAAAGCATTCTCAAAACCTGTGAAAAGTACTGGGTAAAATAAGGCATTCATGGATGTAGCGCCCACTACCGGGAACGCCTGTTCATGTTCAACGCGTTTATCACTATTATATAGTTTTTTTTTTGTTTTAGTCGACTATGTCGTTTCTGAAGAGGGAGTAAAGGGCGTTGGTGAACTTGGCTACAACGCAACCTCTGCAGTGAAAAGTCGTGTACAGTTAAACAGAAATGCGAGTTTGTTGCAAGGTAAGTTTCACCAATATATTAATTTTATTATCAACGAATATGTTTCGTGCATATTACTGCGCATCTGTCTACAAATTTCATTAAAAGTAGCTTAG
>QXVZ01028498.1:0-12230 GCA_008931825.1 Phallusia fumigata
TGTGAAACCTAAAATTACAGTTACGTGTTTAGCACTACGTTTCTATGTTATAGTATCGTGACCTGAACGCTATATAAATCGAACATTTTTGGTTTAAAGACAGAACAGTATATTAGTGACTAGCCTAGGTGTTGTGTTTCAAAGCAAGTAAGTGCGCTCGTTGTTTTTGTGTTATGTCTTTTAATAAATTATAGACTTGAAAACGTAATTGTCGTGTTTGGTATTGTATAGGTCTAGGTTGAGCAGCGATTAGTTTGTTTATTAAAAGAGTCTAGATCGGAGTGTTTTATTTTGTCCGCCGTAACGGTCGGTACAAATGTTTTGTGGAATTTCAGAAAAGAAAGTTATTGAAATATTGATGGCAATTGTGCAAATTGTCTTGTTACAATAAATTTGTGTAAAATTTGTTCTTTATGTCAAAGTGGTATTAACTTAATTTTCCTATCAACGATTTATCGACGCAGAGACACTTAAATTGGCAAGCACATTGACTTAGTTTTCTTGCCAATAAAATGATTTGCAGCCGCTACGCGTCGCCAGCCACCAGCGTCAACCGCGTCTGGTGTGAATCCCGCTAAACGCTTACTTTGTTTCGCGGCTTTTCTCCATAATACTCGCACGTGTTTTGATCACCGAAGCGTGATAAGTAAACACAGCAAGTTCAGTCACATCTGCTACGACATCACTTGCTGGTTTTGGCTTACATCGTATTGTTTTTACCGGGTTGTGTAATGATGAAGTTGGAAAAGGATTTGATTCCTGTTAAGCTGATAAATTTCGTGTTTCAAGCAGGTCAGTTGTTACAGTCTTGAAAGTTTTTGTAAGTGTTTTACCTCAATGTAACAAAAATATGGTTCATTTGTGTTCAAAGGTATGGCATGTTTTGTTCCATACAAAGCACTGTTTCAAAAGCAACTGGGCTTGTCACCAGCACAGAATGGGGTCATTCAATCCATTGAAAAAGCTTTGACTTTGGTTGCACCTCCAGTGATTGGTGGTATAGCAGACAAATTTTCCAGACATAAATTGACTCTCATTGCTTGTATTTTGGCCTCAGTGGCATTCACACTTCCAATGTACTTTGTGCCTCCTATTGAAGAAGGTAGTCAAGCAATTAGCTGTTGTTTTCAGAAACAAGTCGTGTGTTCCACAACTGAGAAAAACTTCAGTCTGATTTGTGACACAAAAAATCTGGACTTTTCAAACTGTTCAAGCAGCATGGTTGAGGGTGATATGTACACTTGTAAGTTTAGTTCCGACAATTTAAATCAGGTTTCATCTTTTATAAATTGCACTGCCAATTCAACTATGGTTTGTGATCAAAAAACATTTGAATCTTTTGTCGAGGTCTATGGGAAAACATTTGGGATCATGTTGGGACTTACAATATTTTATGCTGCTTTCTTTTCACCAATACAACCTTTGATTGACGCCACAGTCATGAATATGCTTGGTGAACAGCGTATGCACAAATATGGAAACCAGCGGCTGTGGGGTTCAATTGGATTCGGGATTGTGGCCTTTGTGATGGGATTTCTTGCTGACATCATCACCCCAAGTACAGATCAAACTGACAAAAACTACCTGGCATGTTTTGTTGGAGCAGCCGTGTTCGGAATCTTAGCAACAATTGTAAGTCACTGGCTAAAGGTGCCGGCTCTCAAAAAGCCATCTATGCTGAAAGGGGCAAAACAGCTTTTAACGAATGCACATATTTTACTGTTTCTGATGGTGATTTTGATCTCTGGGATGCTGCTGGGTGTCAAGTATGCGTTTGTGTTTTGGTATGCTGAGTCTTTACCGGGATCAAGTCAAACGATTTTAGGCCTTTCAATACTTCTGGGATCTGCAATGGAAATTCCAGCTTTCTTTGTGTCTGGATGGGTGTCGAATAAAATTGGCGATGACCTGATTCTTTTCATTGGGTTACTGGTTGCTGCTGTAAGTATGGTAATGTGTGTTGCAAACAGCATTGTATACTTTTGGAGATGCAACTGAGACAGAATTATCACCTTTTTTAGGTGTGAAAATATTGTATTGTTTTTTCACAGTGATTGAGAATTAAAAAACTATGTGCCCAACTCTGAGGATTGGTTTTGTGTCACTTCTCCTTTCAATGCAAAAGAGCAGATTTCAAATAAACAATGGTAGTTTTTCATTCTCAGATCCGATGTTTTTTGTATACCATCCTTACCTCTGCTTGGCAACTTCTGCTGGTTGAATCTCTACATGGGCTGTCCTTCGCTTTTCCTATGGCTGCAATGTGTTCAAAGTCAGCGGCACTGGCCCCAAGTGGCATGACAGCAACTCTTATTGGACTAACACAGGGTGTCTACTGGGGCCTTGGTAAGTTTTGGGGGCATAATTAGGGTAAAAAAATGCAATTAGGAAATCTGTATTGGTAGTCCCCTCACAGAGATTTCAATTAATCTGATAATTTTAGTTTATTGTTTTGAAAAACACCACATTACCAGTATTTAACCCACAACCATAAGTAAAACAGGATTGCCTTAAGCACCTTACTACATTGGGTTAATACAGAAGGTTCGTTACATATATATCTATACATTTACATTGTTGCCTGTAACATGTTTAATATGTCATCCAGGAAACATGCTAGGTGCATTGTTTGGCGGATTTCTTTTCGAAAGTTTCGGAGCCGTAATGATGTTCCGAATATTTGCAGCCATTGGAGGTTTTGTTGCAGTTTTGTTCACTGCCATTCATGTAATACAGAGCTTCTGTTCAGATTCCAAAGCAAGTAAGTATATGGTTGTTGGTTAAGTTCCATTATCCATTTAAACACATCCCATAAAAGACATGCATTTTGGTCTAGGCCTATGGTTGCATGCCTCTAGCAAAATTCTGATAATGATAAATCATGCTTGAAATGTAATTTTTTTTAGCAGTTTCCAAAGAAAAAAATGAAACGAACATAGATGAAGCGATACCATTGGCTGAGTCCAAGACCAATGCATAACTGAGAACAACACTATCTAAAGCTGCTTTTACTGTGAAAAAATATTGTTTTAGTGTTACTCATAGTATAGGCTGGACTACCTTTGATGACATTCTGTGCAATGACTATTGATTAGTTATATTTTTTGTGTATTTCTACGTTAGCTACATTACTGGGTGCCGTTAACCTAAATCTTTTTCAAATGTGCTGCAGCTTTCAAAGTTGTTTTCTATTACGCTCCAATACCTGCTCTAATTAAAAAAAATGGTGTATTATACCATACGTATCTGTCACTGTTTTCAAATAAAGCAACTGAACATCTCTGCTAGTTTGCTACTTTGTAAAGTATTGAGCAAATTATGCTAATGAAGTATTTTCATCAATGTCCCAAAATCCTAACTATGCCTGCCAAATTTTTTACCACAATTTAAGCCAAAATTCAGTGTTACAATAGCCTAGAATTGAATCACCATGTGCTCTGCATTTATGATTGTCTGTTTCAACAATCACTTTGTAAACTGTGGTCATATGGAAAGCAGTGTTGTGAAATCATATACATATGTCTGTGACCTTTAATATAATTCATACTGTGCACAGCCTGCCCAAACCTCATGTTTTCTGGGGCCCTAGTTTTATGTAGGCAACTAACAACTTGGGTGTGTGCTTGGAAGCCAAAATTTTAGTCCCCAATTTCTCAAAGTGCATTCTTTAAATTAGAAGTTTTAGCTGCATCTTCAGGCTATTTATTGGAAGAAAACATCAGGGTCATTCAACGAACCAAAAGTTTCATCGGGGCACAGTACTAAAAACAGTGCAGATAGAATACACACATATATATAGTGCAGAGAAGTTATACAGATTCAGGTTATGCCCATTGCCTGTGGCCAAGCAAAACACAATACGGTGCATAGGCATTAAGACAAGCAAAAAAGTTAACAAAACACCAGTTTTAGACAAATATGACCTCCAGCAGTTCAGTGTACAAGGAACTAAGACAACAAAACAGAAACTACTGGTAAACCATGGGACTAAATATCTGCAAAACGTTTAAGCACAAATAAATAGCTATTACATCATAATGAAACAAATATAGAATGCCATGCGTGTATTTTTAGGCTTAAACAACTTAACTTGTTTCCGCAGAAACTATATTACACAGCAACGAAGACAGACAGTCAGTCTTCATGTAGAACACTTTAAAAACACTACGGAAATATTTTTTTGCATCTCCGACTAAACTGAACAAACACAAAGATAAACAAAAGTGATAGGAAGTTGTTTAATGCTTTTACACAGCAGGCAATAAAAAAAGAAGACACTGCATTATGACACCCTGGCCTACAGACATTGAACATGTAGCCTTCAACTTGGTGGACAAATGATATTACGGCCATACTTTTATGCTTTATGCTGTTTTATGCAAACTTTTATGGTATGTATATTGTAACCGATGTGTTTAAATTGATTGATGATGGTAGACCTGAATAACTAATGAAAGCAATCAAAGTAGAACATTTTTGAAATTAAAAAACACACACACACCTTTAATACTGCAACAAAATGTTTACTATGTTAAAAAGATTGTTTACTAACTGTACATAACAGATGATTTGGGTAGATGTGTCTATGCATACACCGTTTACATGCCTAACTGAATATTTTCACTTGATATACTCGTACCAATTACAAACACAGTTTATATGTAAGGTATCTCGATAGCAGAAGATATTCAGAGATAAGATCATGCATTTAAAATTAGGGAATTTTTTTAAGCACTGTTTGTCCAATTAAGCCGTGGAAAGAGCCTTATGCACACATTATGTTTAAGTTTTTGAACACCTAAAATCCTATAATTTTATGTGAAATTGATGTAAATTTAAGACTATCCACTTTGAGAATTTGACACAAGACACAAATTATTTTACATAACACAGCTGTGGGTGGCTGCACAAAGCTTGTTTAAAAATGGTTGATTGCACTCAGGTCATGCACCAAATCAGATCTTGTGCGGTGCTTAATGTTAATGTCCATAGATTATCTGGTACCATAAAGCAAATGAGGTAACAAGCATCTTTCTACAACACAAGAGCCGCAAAAATGCTACGTAAGCAAGAATTGCAAAAAAATGTGCAGAGGGCATGCATGTGGTTGATATATGTCATAACTGGCGCAATAACCATTTTGCACTGTGGTGTTATACTGTTTTGCCTAAATGATATAACTTAGTTGCTGTACTGCTGTCAGAGATGGCTTAAAGTGTGTGGGTACTGGAACTACTAAGTTCAACCCTCGGTTTGACAAAATGTGTAGCTGCCAATAAAAATTCTCTACAATGGATCATAATGAAAATACGTCATGTTTCAAAAAACGACATCTTGGCAGCAGTGTAGGTTATGCTTGCCTTTGCCTACCAGCAAAATGACCTTCTTTCCCCTTTTTTCAAAAGTATGTGTGAGGCTAGTACAAACATCTTAGTTANCAAATGCTTAAATGCTAGCATCGCATAATTTTACATCACAAAGTAGAATGACACAACTATTGAAACAGTTGTATATAGGTTTATAAATTTTGATCAAAGTACACTTGTATCCATTTTGTATCTTAGGATAACCAAATGATTTGTAGATGCTTTTAGTAAATGAAAAGCCAAGATATACCTTTTTAAGAGTTAAAAATGTAAATAGATTAAGTATTGTTTTAGACATAGACTGTGCATTTGCAAATGTTAAGCCATACTGGTTTGAATTAACTTTGGATCATTCTAAGGATTTCGAAAATTCGCCAAACCAGACACAACCAAAAAACTTTTTGAAACTAAGTTTAAAACCCGGCACCCGGCGACACCAACAAGCGCTTCACAGAAAACGTCAGGTGTGGTGTGCAGGCAACCCTAAGCAATTAACTTTGGACAGCAAAAAGACGGCGCGGGGAAAGCTATTGATTCACTGCGACAAACCTGTTTGTTATTGTCCAAGTTTGATTGATTTACACAGGCGTGGGTGAGGGCGGAAATTGAATGGTGGCTGTCACCGACAAAATTTCGCCTGTGTAGCCTCACAAAATTCGCTTTGGTCCTTTGTGGCAGACTTGTGCGACCTGCGGCCCGCAAAACCGACCTAAGGCCAGTTTATTATTCACAACGTATCAATACCTAAATGAAGGTACGTCGAACAACGTTTCACTAAGAACTCTTCTTTCGGTTGTAAACGGAATGAATATTAGCGTTATTGACACGCATGAAAAAAAAGCAAACGCATGGTAAAGATTTTGTGGAACGCGGTCCAATCGGGTTAATCGCATTTGGCCCTTCAGCCATTAAGGTTGCACACCCCTGTTTTATGACGTTCGTATTTGTAAAAAAGTCACTTTGTTTTAGCGCTTCATAAAAGTTCTGCAGATACACTGAATCACACAGTTGCGTTGGGTGCGGTCTCAATTCGCACTGTTACGCATTAATGACGTGCTTGTGATCAACCAAAAAAACGAGAAAATGATTTGGGCCCGCCGCCCTTTACAACCAGAGGCAACTGAATCTAAACCATAGAACAATCACTTGAGTTGCACAAGCCGCGATGCACCAGATCAGCTAGATCGACATCCGCCAGTCGGCTGGCCATTGTTACGCACTTAACCGCTGTTTCTATCTTGTTTATTTTGCATGTATCCTGGTTCACGTACAAAGGTCTATCAAATATGCGAGTAGGGAACTACTGTGAACGCGGGCTGTCGAGAATAGACAACGCTAGCGATCAGACTGCCGTGAAAGCAATCGGGCAAAACTATACCGCCATTAAAAAACTTTTGTGCGTAAAGTATACATCGTTTTTTGTTGTAGAAGTTTGTTTCTGGTTGTTTTCTGAAAGCTCCAAGCAAAAGTAACACAATACAGTATGTTGGTTATCAGGTTCCTGTCTCTTTTGAAATTCTAAAAATAATTTTTTATTATCACCAGCACTGTGTCTGCTTACCTGGTTTCCACCCATCCCGTGACAGTTGAATATTCCAACTTTTTCGTTCTCCTTCCTGCCCATAGTGTCCAAGCACAAGCCGCCCTCCTGGTTACGAACCTACCGCATGCAACAAAAATAGTTAAAATTGGTCGCTACTTGACTCTGCGATCAAGCATTGACAGCCAAGCGTTTGTATCAAGATGAGTATCTAGACCAGTATAAAAACTGCGTTCCCGCGTAAGAGACTTCCAAGAGTGCTACGAAATACTGGTTTTGGTGGTATGCACATTTTCTGCTTTGACAGAAATTAAAAGTAAGAACAGGAGAGACCTTTGGGGCTTGATGACGAAATACTGGTGTGTGTGTGTGTGACAACGCTAGAATCTTGTTTCAAGCTTATTTGTTAACAAACGCAGCGTCACCCATCGCACCAAACGCTTGAATAAACAAATTATTTCTTGAACAACATGTTTTTTGTTTTCAACCTGCAAAGCATGCCGCTAAAAATAGTGAATAATTGAAAAACGTTGGAGCCGTGTTTTAGACGTTTAATAGTTCACAAAGAAGGTAAAATATACAGGTTAGTTTGACACATGCTGGTTTAGGCCATATAAGGTGAAAACGTTTCCAATATCTAATGAGGTTAAACCAGGCAGATCAAAGTGCACTGTATGGATCCCTTGTGGATTTATGGCAAATTACACCGGAGGCTGTTACCGGACTAACCAAGATTTACTGCGATACACTGTGGGCAGAAGAATTACGAGCAATTAAAATATTCGTTTTAAAAGTGAGTTTGACAATATTGGCTATTTAGCTGCCAAAAAATATTGTTCAACATACTTTACAAAACAAGCCTTCATTTTTAGTGGTGAAAGGCTGGTAAAAATGTTGGCACATCATTTTGTCGAAGAAACCAAAAAACAGTATGTGGCAGAATAAACGTGACAATTTGGATCATTCAAAGTCAACCTGTATCACTTTGCCGTTTCCACTAAAAAAATCGACAAGCGCGTCACAGCACAAGCTTCTAAACTCACAAAAGCCGCCAAATTCAACACTTCTGCCACGTATACGACACGCAAGGGGAAGCAAGGCGCCTCTCGAGGTGAGGTGAGAACGGCGCAACTGTTACGTCACAAAGGAAACTGCGGCCCTTACCTCCCCCAGGGACTCGTAGCTTCCTGGAATCTGGGAGTCGGGGTATATGTTTTCCAGATACCACTTGAATGATTTGCAGTGAAGATTCTCCCGCAAATGGACTCGGTCGCTGATGTCGCCGTATTCCTGTTTGAGAACACCTACCAAAACAGTTGTATTTTTCAAATTGCACTTTAAGGTTATTAAACAAGGTTATGCATCTCCGATTTGGGTGTGGCATTAAAGAAGCTAACATGGTTTTGTGTAATTTCAGGTAAATATACAGTAAATTCTGTTACTTTTCTAAAGTGAACTAAGGTAAAGTCATATGGACTGATTTTGACTTTCTTGGGTTTGCTACTATTTGTCGATCATATAGTGTTTTTGAGCACTTTAACCACCACAACATAATACCGCAAAATATTCTAGTTATCAGTTACATTTGACTCTTTATTATTGGACACATGTAGGCAAATTCATTTTACCATGATAAAAAAAGTCAAAGAAATACCTAATTTTTTTGACTTCAGACCATACAATACTTGACCAGCTAAAAACAATTTGGCCAAAGATGGTTTAAAATTGATTAAAAAACAGAATCTGGGTTACTGGCACAACAAGCGGAGAAAATTTAATCACAGTAGGCAAGGGGTGGCATATTGATTGCCAATACATTAACTCGGTAAACGATTTTGTCCATGGCATTTAGTTGCTGCAACCCCTTGGAGTGAATCAATATTAATCAGTGAGACTAAATGGTCCCCAGTGAATGCAGACAATTTGTCCAGGTTATGGGATTACATCCGACAGAAAACACCTGTTAGGAAATTACATAGTAAGTCAACATTCTGCCTCTGGTACTGGTGAGGGCTTGAATTATTTATTTTCTTGTTATCTGTGTTTTATGCATGTTTAAGTTTGTAAGACCAGGTTTACGCATTGTTGTCAATTTGCCAAACTCATGTATGTTTTACAAAGGCAAAGATGTGTAGATTTTCTCAATATCCCAAAACAGTTGCATCACCAGCTTTTTAACAGCAATCTTCATGGGTATTGTGAATTGAATAAGTTATATGTTTGAATTAAGGTTTCACGTTTTTATCCATTCATTGGTTTACTACCGCTACAACTTCTGTACATTTTCTACATTTTTCATTGGACTGCAAACCTAATATTATAAAATTACCAACAATTAAAAAGTTGTGTTTGTCCTAAAAAGTACAGCAGACACACATATTACCTACTGCAATAGAAATACTATAGCTATGCATATTGAGCACAGCCATTTGCTAAACAACCAACCTGGTGTGATAATGTAAAAAAAGTTTTTAAATGAATCCATCCACACTTCTGCTAAGCGCCTGTTATTTTTGTTGATGATTTGTCCTGTTCCACCAGGAAAGGTGTATGGGGTAGCTTTGCGGAAAACATGTCCAACATGGGAACAGGTTACGATAAGGAGAGTACCTCCACACTGCCATATCTGCAAAACAATCGGAAATGTGAAAATGACATCAAAGTATCCATGTCAGTTTCTAATTGTTGCATAAGACACATTCCATGCTGAAGCACATGATGCTTCTAATCGCCAGAATCCACCAACGGACTGTCGGTTTTATGTTGTATTTATTGCCTGTGTTGGATGACCTTACCCTGAAAGACATTTCCAGGTTTTCACCTCCCCAAATATCCATCCCAGCGTCGTAGGTCCCAATTTTAGCGAAGTAATCACGATCAATTGAAAAGAGACCCCCAGCCATTGTCGGCGACCTGTTAGCAAAAAAATAATATTTTTTATTTAGTTTCTAATTTATTCATGTAAGCCTGAACTATAAAGCCTACTACTGATTTGCAATCAAGAGGGCCAGGTATAATAGTTTCTTTACTCCAACCAATGCAACAATACTTGTCATATACTGGTAGCTTTTACTTAAATAGCCTTAGTTTGTTAATAATCCAGGTTATACCAAGACTACATGTTCAAACATTCACTACATATAACGTTTATGGAACAACAACCAACCATAGCAGTAAATCAGAAAACTGAACATCATTGCCTAGTAAGGTGGAAAGCAGAGTGACTATGTGACACACTTGTTTACAGCCTTAAACTGTGTATTGCTGGTATTTGCGGCTCTATCAAAGTAAACAGACATATGTGTAAACTGAAACCCCTGGGGCAAAATCCATAAAGGAAACTCGTGGACACAATGTACACCCTCTGGCTGGTCGTGGCATGAGATAAAACAGCTGAGTACTGCCAAAGACTTAATACAAACATTAGGGCATCAAGTCACAGGAAGTTATATGATCTTAAAGATTATTCATGGCAAGGCATGGAGCCTTTGCATGGTGTTTTTTACTGTGGTAGTAAAATTGTGTGACGTCACTGGGATTGTGTTTACACTATTGACGACATACTGATATGTCATCACTGTGTTGTTGAAAACATAGCGGTCATCATCAGAATACAAACAGGGTTGGCTTTTGCAACAGTGTGTTTTTGCACAGGCAGTTTTGGAATGACACATGTATATCAATATCTTTACAAATTTGGAGACATACATTGGATCAGACAAAAAACTTCCAAAAAAATAAAAAATAGTGCATTACATACCTGACAGGTAATGTTCTGTCACCTTTTCTTCTGTCCATTTCTCGCTGTGGAACAGGATACCACCGGAAGTTGAGTTTCCAGTTAAAACCGCCATATGTCATGTCAGATCCCACCATGAATTCAAAGGTCTCGTCACTAATTACGTCAATGATAGGACAGACCACTGTGGAACTGATAACAAATAAAACAACATTTCAATCTTGACCTACAGTAGCAGCAGTTGAGAACATTAGTAAAAGCTAAAAAATGCAAACACCCCTCGTAAAACTTAGTACCCTTCTCTTAATTTTTGCCCAAGCTTACAAGAAATGGATGTTATTAAAACATATGATCATCAAGCAAGGCAAACATAATGCATTTTTGATTTGTAAACATTTTTGAGGCTTGCAAATGCGGCTGCAATTTTACACACAAGTCAAATGACAAAAAAAACAAATAAATAAAATAGTTCAACATTTTGTGTTTCTAAGGGAATAGTCCGGTATAAACCAACCAAAAACAATTTAATAAAAGTAATATTGATGCTGATAGCAAACGAACACAAAACTTTTTTAACTACAGGAATAGTTGAACATTACTTGTTCCAGCTAAAGGTCACAAGACTGCATATATCTCTAGGCAAAAGATGTTAGCAGTGAGAATTTAAAGCTTTGACCAAATAAGTCTGATTCCAAAGGTTATCTCATATCTNAAACAGCCCATACTTTAACTTTTATTTTCAGGAACAACCCATATCTTTTCACTGTATACAAAAAATTTATTCTTAATTTGTTCTTTTTTTAAAAAGGGGGGGGGGGATAAAAATTATCATAGGAGGGTGACTCAAATGGTTTAAGTCTCCTGGTTTAGAGCAATGTAGATGTGTCAGTGAAGGGGTTTCAGAAAAGGTGAAAAGGTAAAAAGGTAAATTTTAACAATTTACCTTTACCAAACTGTATTACAAGCCCTTGACCCAAAACAGATGTTTTTATGCAATAACTGGCGATTGTCCATAAAGTCATATTTCCAGTACACACACACTTGTATATGTGTAAATATATTTCTATTTGTGTGTACAAATATATATATGCCACAAAAGTACTCTTACCCTTCCATTCGGACATCTGGAAGACTTCGATTTAAAGCAATCATCTCAGATGCCATGAGATTAAATTGGTTGATCTTAAATTTTTCCTTCTTTTCTTGCTCTTTTTCCTTGGGTATGATAACCGCCTTACCCATTTCACCTGGGCCATTTGGATTAAAGCTGAACTTTGGCAGGGCTAAAAACACAAATATTTTGGATTTTATTATTGTTTGTACAAAATAAATGTTTTCTTGGAATCAGGTTTGTTCTAACCCCTGATTGCCTTTTAGATTACATATCACATCATACTCTACTAGTTATAGCAAGCATACCTTATGCAAGATTTAATCGTTTATTGTTCAAATCATATAAAAAGAAGTGTAATTGTTTCCTACAAAAGAAAATGAAACAATGCTCTACATAAAATTACATTTAATAGCTACACAACATTATGTAAAAATCACTTCAAATTTATACTCGTAAAACTGCTATTTTCCC